>UCOH01000151.1:0-41740 GCA_900474275.1 Synergus japonicus
ATATATATATATATATATATATATATCTAAATAAGAAAAGTCTATTTCATGGTCAGTTTGTTTGCAATAATTATCTTTTTCTTAACTTGTTCCAAATAGTCTACCGTGAGTCCGAAATTGAAAACGAGGTCTCTCAACCAACAAAAGCCGAGAAGTCCAAGGATGTTTGCTTGAATGGAACGTATGAAAACCAAGAAACAATGTCGAACCGATCGATGGCAAAATATCATCTACGATGGTTGGTCCAATCACACGATAATGGCGAACTGCACCGCTTCTGAGAATGAGAAGTGAACGCGACATACTTTAGTTTCAAGATAAGATTCTAATCGATCACAATGAGACGCTTAACAATGCGCGAGTGCGAAGTTTCGCGATTGAAGATCGTTCGCAACTTTATCTAGTCCACCTCATTTAAATCGATCTATAATTATAATAGTAGATAGAAGTTAATCATTAATAATAGAATCAAGTACACGGAAAAAATTTATCTTAAGAATTACAGGTTGTTCTAAAGAAAAGGCTGAATTTAAGGGATTGGAACATTCCCATATTTCTGATGGCAGCAAACGAGAAGATTTTGAAGTAATTTTAAAAAACGTGACCGAGACAAAATTCTTAACAAATTTTGTACGTGTACGGACAGATTGCGCAAAGCAAGAGAGCCGTGGTTATGGTTTTTCAGACATTTTATCAGAATTTATTATTTCGTGTAAACGTTTATAATAATAATTATAATTTACAATTATGATGGTTGATGATAAATACAAATAGAACAACGTAATTCGGGACGAGGGAAATCGAGGGTGATGGATAAGTGTCGTTGGTGTGTGTATGAGGAGAGGTTCGCGTGATGTGAGTCGACTCGGAAAAGAATGACGCGCGTTTGATATAATTCTCAATTGTCAGTAATTGTAAACGCACTCGACACGTCTCGTGAGGGAAGCTCCAAAATATAAAGTAAAAAAAGAATATGTATAAAAAAAGAAAAACATTATTCAATACAAGATTGGAGTACGTAACAGCGAGATCATTGCCGTTATTATAAAGGTGTGCATTCGCTCTTCCGCCGTCGAGCGTGTAACTCGAGTATAATTGCGTTCAAGTTTTGGGAGAGTTGACTAATTGAGAACTCCAAAGGAGAAATCGGGAGAGGGTTCCAACAGGAGATTAACATGGACGTAAAAGTACATTCGAAGGCCCGCTGGCGCGAGTTCTCGTCCGAAACTGACCCTCTACCGACACCAGTTGGCCTGACGATTGTGCTAAAAGAAAAGAATCCTCAAAGGTTTCTTAATCTGTAACGCATTTTCGCTTAACATTCTTCCTCTTCATCGAGCAACGATACCCACAATCTGGTTTGTAATCAAGATTTCTATTTTGCCAAAATGCTAATTCGATCTGCTGACGAGCTTCCTTGGATTGTGTGTTGCTCTCTGCTGAGATCTCTTGTTGCGACAGACATCGATACATCGAAAAAATACCAACACGACGACAGCAAAACGTGTAATATCAATTATCGTTACTTGTCTCCTGTAATATACATTGTCAGCGTGTTTGTGTGTCGGTGTCTCGCTAGGGTGTACACACGCGTATATACATATATTGAAATATATGTATGTATATTTAATAGAGAATCAGAGGAGACTTCTCTCGAGGTTTTGTTCGAGGATAATGGCGGTAGTGAGCTTGAAGTTTACTTTGGAATGCTCTCGAATAGTTAACATCGAAAAACAAGCATCGGCCAGTCAATCTGCATTCTTGTTTTTTAATGAGAAAATCGCACAACCAAATACTGAGACAAATACGACTTACAAACTTTTAAAACCTTTTATACTTTCACGATTGTACAATTGACAAAATTATTCTTAACAAAGGTATTTCCAGGCGAAGATATTAACTCGCCGTCCCATTTTTACTAATATTTTTTTTCTTTAGCTAATATTGTTCTCCCTTTCGCTAATATTGATCTTTCTATCCCCTTTCTTCGCACGGAAATACTTTCGACTATCACTAAAACTGATTTCAACTCTCCTCCCAGATGAGCACAGAATTCGAATCAATATTGACGTACTCGTTAAACAACAAGGACTTCCAGGATTAAATGTCCTTTACTTTGTCACTAAATAAGTTACAAAAGTAATAACGCTATTAACGACGAACTAAAGTACATCGGGACTCAGATTAAAAAAATGTATATGAGAGAAGCGTTTCGCGGCAAAGATAACGGAAAGAAAGAGAAGTGAGGGAAAAAGACGTGTGTTTACGTGTACGGTGTACGTTTCCGAGTACATCGAACGCGAAATCAATCCACCACTGATGTTATTTGGAACTTAATAACTTAATGTATTTTTTTTACTCTCCTTATTCCTCCTGCGCTTTCCTCTTGATATAATAATATCGTATTCGCTAGACAAATGTGAAATTTAATTTAAATGACAACTGGCTATAATGTATTAGGTTCATGCGGGTTGTTCCGTCTCTTCTCTTCTCATATTCGTGGTTCCACTGCTACTCGGTAGAGTTTGAGTGAAAATATCTTACGAATAGATATCGCATTCCGTGTCAGTCGAGTAGCGATTCTTCTCTCCCCTTTCAGTGTGACTTGGTGCGGGAAAATTTGTTATCTTCCAAAGCAAAGCCTCGCTTAAGAGTGTTTTTGTTTTCTTTTTTTGTCGCGCCCCTGGCTCTTCTCCGCTATTGTCTTCGATGATCCTCAGAAATGAGACAAAGAGGAAAACAGTGATGGAAGTCCAGCTTTTGAGCCTCTGATCGAAGATAGGCTAGAGGATTATTAAGTTTGGAAACCGGCGCAGCATTTACAGCGTCATCGGCAGCAGCGTGCGGTTGTGTCAGGAGAGAGAGGTCAGTTTCCGAGGAGGAAGTAAAGGAAATGGGAAAAAGGAAAGGGTTTTTTTTAGGACTAAGTTGGAAAGGAGAGGATACACGAAGGATAAAAGGACATATGGATAGATGGTAGGTGGGTGGATAGATGGTTGAGTGGTAGGTAGGTGGGTGAGCTCTTGAAAGGACGGGGGACGATAGAGAATAGGATGTTTCTTATTAGATTAGAAAGGGTAGGACTTAAGCTTAGGAGGGTTAGTTGTCGCCGGTCTCCTGTGGTTCATCTCCATCACCCTGCGTGTCACTGGTCCAGAGAGTGAGGTTATCGCGCAACAGCTGCATGATTAACGTGGAATCTTTGTAGCTGTCTTCGTTCAATGTGTCCAATTCCGCGATCGCATCATCGAACGCCTGAAAACAATTCAATTTCTTAATTCTCACTCTCTTGCTTCACTTAAAGTTCAGAATGATTTCAATCATGTATTTAATACTGGTATTATTTTCAATGTCCTGAACTTCAAGAACTAATAATAAATAATAATAAATAAGATTTAATTATTGTGAAAAAACTGAATGATAATTCAGCGTCAATAGAACATGACGTATCCAAAGTATTCAAGATTTAAAAAAATAGTATAAATGTAAATTTCAACATTCAGTAAACAAATTTCTTATACAGAAAAGAGATTAATCTTAAGTTACTCAATTAATTAATTTGTTACCAGCTAATATAATAATAATAATAACGTTTGATTCTTTTAATGCAAGTATTACAAAAAGTAACTTCTTCTTTGATGACCCATAAACTGAAATCAACAGCTTTAAATATTTCTTGCAATTAAAACTTGTTATTTTCAATGCGTATGACAAATCATTACTTTTAGCAACGATTTGTCAAAAAAACATATCATCACTTCCGAGATGGTTAATGGCACAGTGGAGATAATCTAGTGAACACTGATACCAGATTTGTTAGTCGTTGCAACAGTAATCTAAAATTAGTTACACACAAAAAACGCGCAGAATGGTTAGGTTGAATATTTTTTAAAAAAACGGGACCAGAACACGTTGCTAATCACTCCCAGTCAAGAAATTTGGGAAACGAAAAACAACAAAGTGCATGAAAGAATGAAAATAAGATAAAAATTTTTTTAAGAAAGTAAAAAAACAATTCTCATGCGATTTTTAAAGTCTCATCCATTTCACAAACGTCCTTTAGATTTATTTTTAAAAATATATATTGTTAAACTGGGCGGTAGAGAATAAATTGTATAAAATTATGAAAAAATTAAGGAATGAGGGCACACGTTTATTAAAAAGGAAATTGACAAATGCATACATGTTTTTGAAAACACGACTTTTGTTTAAGCAAACAACAAACGAGATAGAAACGAATTACTCTATCTTGGATTAGATATTAAGAAAAACTTGGGTGCGACCACTCTAATTAGCAAAACATCCGATCAGAAATTAATTTTAATTTTCTCAAAACTCAAGCAGAAACACTTGCTCCCTAACCTGTTTGGCCAGGTGGCAAGCTCTTGCCGGGGAATTGATAATTTCGTAATAAAAAACGGAGAAGTTGAGGGCAAGTCCGAGCCTGATGGGATGTGTTGGCTGCATTTTCGATTTTGCTATGTCAAACGCCTCCTGGTATGCCTTTTGTGAATCCTCAACCACTGCTGCAACGCAAACCATGGACCGTTCAGATTTATCAATTCACAGCAGATGTTTTGATTCCAACAAATCCTGACACCCATAATTTAAAAAGCTGAACAACTACAAAATCTTTGCATTTGTTCAGCTTGCATGGAGTGTCTAGATTGTCGTAAAGTTAAGGGGGAATTTAATTTAGAAACAATTTGTAAAGCGAATTTTATAATCATTGCCACCTCCACTGATATCACCACTGCGCCATCACCATTATGATTCCCTTTACCGCGACCTGTAATTTGGAAAAGGTCAGTTTTTTAATCAAGTAGTACCTGTTTGGCCAATTGGCAGGCCTTGTCTGGCGAATTCAAGATTTCGTAATAGAACACCGAGAAGTTGAGGGCTAAACCTAGCCTGATGGGGTGGGTCGGCTGCATCTTCGCCTTGCTGATTTCAAACGCGTCCTGGTAAGCCTTCTGACTGTCTTCTACCACAGCTAAATTAGCCACACATAGGGGGAAAATAGATAGGTTTGTTAGATTAAAACTAGTAAAACCATGGTTATCCTTAATTTATATTTTCTGCGTTTGCTATGGAAAGCGCGAAGCAACCAAACCTTTTTAAATCCAGTAAACAAACTAAAAAGCAATATTTTCTAGTTGTATTTATTGTTTCTATTCTTTACTTGCAGTTACCAATTAAAAAAAATTTTCTCTTTTTTAGTTATTGAATTGAGAGAATTAATTGCTTAGCACTTTTGTATAAGTAAATATTATGTAAATCTAAAGCAGCATATTTATGAACTATTAAAATCTTCGATGATTTCTTTATATTACAAACAAACAAGATTAGAGAATTGTATAATGGCCTCTCAATTATTTTTGTTTATGCAAAGAGACATTTTGCACAAGCAACAAAACATGAAAATCTTACATTGAGATTTACATGCGTACGTGACTTTGAACATATCTGTAGGCGATTTTCTTGAATGCTAACACGTGCTACTATGTTCGACACAACATCTGCCTGTGCAGATGTTCTTAAGCAGGTTTCCAATTGAAATAAAAAGTTTAAACCAAAAGCAACCATATAATGAAATTAAGTTAACAAAATGACTTGTTCGTTACATAATACTTTAATTTTAAATCTAGACATTAAATCAATCATTTTCATTTACAAGCAAATATTTCTTCTCTATCCTTGTCATTCATAATATTAAAGTTTAAGATTTATTCACAAGTTTGAATTGTACATTGAAAACTGTACATATTGAAAATTGTACATATATATAAGCAACTAGAGATAGATAAATGAAACTGTATTACGCACCATTTCTGGTTTCACCAGTGGCAACTTCTGCTAGATACCTGTAGTAGTCACCCTTCATCTTGAGGTAGAATACTTTACTCTCGGCATTGCTGGCCTTGGGTATCAGGTATTTGTCGAGGAGTCCCTGTAACATAAAAATAACTCTTTCTTAAGTACATAATAAAATTCGTTTAATTCATTAAATAAAAAAAATATTCGCAGTATACTTTAGAGTAAGGAAGACACTGTCTTTGACAATGAGATTTAGAACTTAATTCTAAACTGATTCCACTCGAGTAATTGGAATCCAAACTTGGTAATGAAGTTCTGGTTAATGAAGACTGTTAATCTCTAAGCTAATTGTACAAGGATTAGTTGTGTAGAACAATTGAAGCGCATCGATTGACGCAAAGCAATGCTAACCCTTAAGCATAAAATGAGAATTGAACTTAACAAAGGACTAAATTGTAGGAAGCATACCAACCTTGCTCTAGTTTTAATTGCTGTGCACCCTAAGAGTAATTCTAGTTTGTCCTACATTTGACAGTTTAATTAGCGACAAGTAATACAGTTTTAAGTAGAGAAAAATTTGGAACAAAAGTACCTCTCATAATAATTGCAGTGTTCTTATTTGTGGACGCAAAAAACGGAGACGTGAATTTAAGAAAATGGAACACTAATTTCTTCATCTACCCTAAAAGTTTATCTTTAAATTTAATTCATGAATCTAATTTTAACATTGAAATTAAATTAGTGAACTAAATTGGAGGGTTAGGCTATTATAACTTTCAATTTAAATAGAATTGCACAAGTTTTACCGGAAACTTTTACGTCACTACATCTGCCCTATAGGAATCTAATAATCAGTCGTCTCGAGAAAGGCTCCTCTATACTCGGTACTTATATCCGGATACATTTGTCTGACCGGGAGCGTCGCATCCGCTTCCGTTTCCCCCCCAATATCCGGATTCTGAAGTAAAATTACCATATAGTTATAATATACCATATAGCTGTCTATAGTTACATCCCATTTCCATTAATTTTGGCACTTTTAAACCCACATCGATATAAGTCTTAATTAACTATTTTAAAAAAACACGAAAAAATATTGAACATTTTATGAGACTTATTATATGAAGGAGTTATTTTCCTATATTATTTTTTTTATTAGGAAGCGTGTGGGGAATCGTTTGCATGTTGAACAAAGAATCGTAATTGACCCGAGTGAAATTCAAGGCGGCAGCTGATCTTTTTTACAGTCTCAGCTTCCAGATCCTACAAGTTGAGGATGTATAAAATCACTCCGTGCAGGTAATATGATCTGTCAGTGACTACACTGTGGCTAGTATTGCTTGCAAACAAGTTTCGTGAGCTTAGGATGACACTCGTCTGTCTTTTCAGTCGCGTGCGTGTACTCCTCTCATATAATCCTCAACAAAATACGCATTTGCTATTTATAATCTAACCGAAAAGAACATTTCCTTTACCTCAATTAATTTAATTTGATTTCAGATTAAAAACTGATTAATCTCTGGTATTAAATTTATATCACGAAACATTCCAACGCTTGATTTTTATTTAAATATAATTTAGTTTAGATTTTCCACTTCATTGTAGATATTGTTCTCAAATAGAATATCGCAAAATACAAAAGGGAAAAAAGAACATAAGCGAAAGAGAAGTAGTTTAATATTAATAACCAAGGCCTCATTAGTGTTTTGCGTAGTTAGCACCTTATAAGACGAAGAAGAAAAATAATCATCAGTCATGGCGTCACTTGACTTTTTGCAGACTCTTTCATCCTTCCGTCAACGATGCAACCTTCTCGGGTTAATGGCTGGTTACGTAATTGCTCTCGTGATTTCCTTAAAAGCTTCCAAAGGCGCTTTCAGTTATACAAAGTTCAACGCATCCAAAAGAATATTGATTAAAATTTGGTGCATAACTGATAATTCTAACTTTCCTTTAGGAAATTCTGTCATCCAATTTTCGCAAGAAGTGTTACTAAATATTTAAATTATGTGCGTGGTTACACGATTCAGATGCCAAATATTCTGTACAAGATTGGAAGAATTCCAAAATTCGCGTAAACTAGTGAGGAGATAATTCGAATTCCTTGGATTTGCGAACGCGGAAGATTAAACGACGAAACATTTATGTAAGATGAAGGAGTCTTAATTGTGAATGGTTTTACAATAGACCTGACCCTCCTCAACTTTCTAGGTCTGAAAACTCCTTTAACCTACGTGTTCCGCTTGCCTTGGAAGCTTGGAAGTCGAACAATGGCAGATGAACTTTTAAGTTCTCTAGACCACGTGGCACTGATCACAAATCTCTTTCAAGATGCGAAGGTCGACCGTCACTTAAATGTCAATGCCATGATAATATATAAGTGTATTATATGAAGCTTTGCATAAAAATGATATTACTATCAGTTTCACCAAACGTTTAAGTATGAAAAATATTCTCTTTCGCGTTTTCTCAAAAGATTTTTGTAATAAAATTAGTTGGATGAAAGACCTAAATGTTAATTCCACGAAGAGCCTAGATGTTAGTAAGTAGAAGGATCCGTTATTCTCTATTTGGTGCTGAAAGCCTGGTCATGTTTTCTGATACGATCCTGTCGTTTTTCTATCTCCCCTTCAGAAATATCTTTAGATCAAGAGTTGCTTCGCAAGAAGAGTCGATATTGTGTTTTTAGTTTCATCATCGCCAGGAATGCAATTGTGAAAATCCTATGTACAATTGTACATTGAAGCGCCTTTTCTTCAATGTAAATTTGAAAGCTTGTTTCATTTTCAACTCCTTTCCGTCTCAATGGACTAAACTTCCTTTCTTAAACTTTCAAGCCTAACATGAATGTAGTTTGAACTTTAAGAGACTAAATTGCTAAAATAATTTTCATTGAATAATTTGAAGGGAAAAGTTTTCTTACCAAAACGTCGTAACAGATCTCACGAAGTTCTTTTTCGACTTTTTCTCGGTACTCCTTGGCCATCTGCTGTTTGCGTTCGGATCCTTCGGTCTTTTGCTCAATGGAGGAAATGACTCGCCACGAGCTACGTCTCGCCCCGACGACGTTCTTGTATGCAACCGAGAGCAAGTTCCTTTCTTCATTTGACAACTCCACCCCCGTTTCAGTGACGGCCTTCATTGCCGCTGCCATATCATCGTACCTCTCAGCTTGCTCAGCAAGCTTTGCACGTTGCACCAATTCCTCCTTGTCCACAGACATTGTGTCAGCTGAAAAAAAACATGAATACGGTTAGCTATTTAATGTAAACTGTAAACTGACAGGTTGTTTCATCTAGAATGCTTATTAAATACAAAATTAAGTGATACATATTTATGTATTCAAGATGAGAAAGCGAATAACGAAGAGGAAGCTTACGATCAATATTCTCGTTTCCTGAAAAGGATTACATATCACGAATATAAATCTTGCACATGACAGTATAAATAAAACTTTTCAGAGATTCAAGGCAACTGAAATGTGGGAGCATATCTGTTTTTAATCCTTTTGAATTAAATTAGAATGGATGTAAGAACATATTTTTTCGGTCTGAGCGATGATTTCTTAATATTTTAGATTTTACAAAATCCTCAATTCAACAGGAATAATTAAAAAAGCAATAAATTTATCACCATTATAGAATTTAGAAAAAATTTCGTAAATCTTGCTGATGGAATTCATTTTTATAAAGAAAATTTTTTAAAATATGACGAGGGAGGCAATTTTGGTATCAAAATGAGGCAGTGAAGCATTTCCTTGGTGATGAACAATTACCACCAATCATGATTTCGTTAGTCGACCGTACTAATTTAATTTTGCCATCAAAATGGTGCCCTTCCTTTCGCATCACGTTTCGAAAAGGCACTTGCTTCTCATCTCACACATTTTGGTGAAAAAACTAAAGGCGTAGAATGAACTACCATCGTCTCTACCCTCATACTCTACTTGGTTAGACACGCGCTTTCAACTTCAAAAGAGAAAAAGTACCCTTGTTGACGACAGAACAAGCCGAGGGTTCTTAGTCAATGACTCAAAACGAAACGAAAAAAACTCCCTTTATCAAGACTATTGTTCACGACCACACATATTTCAAGATGAAATGCCCCAGGACCGTGTAAGATTTTTCAAAACTGTAAAAAAAAATTTTTTCTAATTAGTCTAGCCCAAGTTTGCTTTGACGAATTATTTCCAGAAATAAATTAAAACCTTCAGAGTTTAGTATGAAACTCAAGTGCATTTCTAAATTAATTCTCTCATTCTATATTGTAATATAAAATGCTTTGAATATTGTATAAACACAAGGTGCAGTTAGTTTTGCGAACTCATAAATTAACTTGGAATAAATAAAGTTTCTGCATTTGAATTGATGTTTGTCGACTGGAGAAAGGATCAAAGATCCTTTAGTGTAAAAGGTGTGTCAGCATGAATCCTGATAAATCACACGATAATACTAACGCTCTTGAAGATCAAAGCCCCAAGCACCGGTCCGATTCAATTTGATTGCTTAAGACTGTAAGACTTTTTAAATTTTTATTGTAGCTAATAAATTGGTCTCACGGAGTTTCATTTGTTTGTACGTTGCGATTCGAGATTTTAATGCAAATTGGAGATTTCTGATAAGCTATTCATTCAAACTGAAGTTGTTCAATATCTCCTTTTATTGCTAGGTATATTTTTCCATAGTATATCTGGTCATTTCGTGCAAAATGTTTTGGTATAAATTGCTATTTTGTCCCGATAATTGAGTCATCTCAATTAATTAATTTACATTTATAGGCTATCTTGATTTTTTTAATGACCGACATTCTTTTAACAAGTCAAAAATAACAATTTTAACAATAAAAATCCTGTTTCTTGCAAGAGACCTTTAATAAGTAAATGCGCTACACGACTCTCAACCAATTTCATCAGAGTAATTACTAGGAATTACACTCTGATGAGGGTAAAAGCAAAATTTATGAAGGTTTCGAAGTGACTAACAAAACTTAAATTGAAATTCTCTACCTAACAGAAACTTTAAAGAAAAAGTTTGTGAAACCTATATAGTAATAGAAATTTTCCACGAAACGAAATTTTAATACAAAAGAGATCTATATTTTTAAATGAGTGTACCATGTTACTAAATTCGAAGTATTGATCATAGAGATAAAAAGATAGACAATCACCGGATACGCTTCACAGAACAACAATATGGATAGAATAATGTTACGATGTGGGTGTTTTCGATGTGATGACTCATGGTTCTAGTACTGGTACAATAACTTCGAAAAATGCACACAGGAACTTGGTCCATACATAACGAAAAAGTAAAAAAGAATTGTGACAACTATGCAATATAAAAACAGTCGAATTAAATGAAAGAAGAAGAACCACAACATTAAAAAAAGAGCAATTTAAAGCTGAAAATTGCACTTTATCTGAACAATTTCCGAGACAGTCAAATTAGTTTAGTACGAACTGGTGATTTCAAATCCTTAGACATCCGCCCTGATTTAATAATTAGTGAAACACGTAGTAATGAAAAAATGTAAAGAATTCAATGAAAGGAAATGACGTTTAAGAAAAGGACTGCAGTGAGTCACGAGACTGCTGCGTATTTGACGTGCGTGTAGCTTTCTCAATGAACTGAATAATTAGTCTACAAGGATAAAATAAGGGAATATCGGAAGAGATATGTCACTTATTCCATTAATAGTTATTCGTCTCAACCTAATTAAATTTAATTCTAAAATAAAATACAAGACTCAAATCCACCATTTTTAAAAAGAAATTTTTCTGCCAGTGGTAAGTTCAAGTCAAATATTCTAGCTCAGAAATGTTGTAATCAGCCATACAGTTCATTATACTCAAGAAATGTTTTTAATTGTAAGATATAATTGTTCAATTATGTATTGTGCAATTTAATGAGAATTCTTTTAGCACTACACTTCAGTACCTTTTCGTTTAGAAAGAAGGCTTATGTAAGCCGGAAAATTTACAACCTCTTTTGCAAAACAGCAATTAAAGCAATTAGTTGAAAGATATTTATGGTCCAAGCATCAAAGATATCATTGCAGTTTTTTCCAAAGTGCTTAGGATATTTAAATTGAAAACCTCAATTCTTCAACTTCCGTTTTTGACAAAAGCAATCATTTTTATGCTTCCTCAGAAAAGGAAAAGTGAAGAAATCAGAAAAGAAATCGTCTGTTAATCTTGGAAACCATCTCCGACATTTCAATATTAACTAAATAGTCTCAGAAGACATCAATAAAGTATATCAAAAAATGTCCAACGGTAAGAAGCTCGTTGAAAAGCCCACACGAATTCCACCTACGCGGAAACATTCGCAGTTGCCAACGTGAATTACACATACATAATATACGATACGTATCTTCAGAATGATATAAAACGTAAAACGACAATCCCTAGAGATGTAAGTCTCGTATATGGATACAAAAGTTTAAATTGAACGACTGCTCGATCAAGTGAGGGTGAGTAAGCCTTAAGCTATGTATTGCATTGATTCGCTCTGGGGATTCTCAATGTGTCAACTACTGGCTTGTGGCTTGTGCTATAAGCGCCCTTGAGAACCAGCGGAAATCGATTCGCGGACCAGTATCCACTTCCCTTGATCAAACAATAAACAAACATGACAATATCTTTCTACTATGTGCTCACAAAGGTCGAGGAAAGAGACCTTTGATGCAATGAACAAAAAATAAACCATTAGGTCGATTTCGAGCATAAAAGTGAAATTAAAATGTTTAGAGATCAGTTTTGCAAACGCCCAGCTGTTAATGATTATAAATTAGTATGTATGATGACTCCAGCAAACAAACTGACAAAATATTACAAGAAATTATCCCATATGCGGATATACAGTCCAGTTTAATTGAGCACTTCGGTGAATCGGAAAAGCCTATTAAGGAGAATAAACTGTTTAAGCAATTGCTACTATACACCTGTATTTAACCCGTCCGCCCCAACGAATTTATGATCAAAGCAGAAGCAGTGGAAAAAGTAAAGAGAATTTAGTAACAAAAGAGAAAATTTCGATCGATTAAACAGCCAGGGATTTTACTCGCGACCCATAAAGCAAAAACGTGTAAAATATTCAATTTTATATAAATTATCAAATACACGTCATATCCTTTTCATTCGACAGCAAATCTACTTGCATTATATTAAAAGGTTAATAATCAAATTTCACATTAAATTATTCTGCTTTTAGAAATAATAAATTGAATTTCAAAGAATTATACTTTTCATATCTCTGATGATAAAAGATATGAAAGTTCAACACTTAATTCCGTTATTCAGAAAGTCGAGCAAACTTGGCCAGATAAAATATTCATCGGAAGCACAAAAATACTGGAATGACGTAGATTTTTACATTCTCATCAGAGAGAATGTATTATTTATTAAAAGAATGTTTAACGAAAATTTTATCTCTGGGCAATTAATCCCTTCTTGGTATACAAATTTCGAACCATTGAGGTAAATGTGTCAACTCATCCAGTCTCTATAAACCTAACAGCATTTTTTTCTTGTTTTTTACCTAATGTAACTTCTATTTAAAACTGTACTTACAACATTCAATATTTATAAGCATGGCGGTTACAAACTATAAACTTGCACAATTCTCTATCCTGGCATAAAATGTTATGCAATTCAATAAACTTTATAAATCTGAATAAATTAACACACTAAGTATGAAATCTTGGGAGAGAAAAGGAAATATATGCTTATTAAATGTAAATAATGTGAAATTATAAGCCATTTCTCAAACTCAGCCTTGCATTACAAAGAAAGCGAAAATATCATGGAAATTATTTATGTTCTGTTTTTTCCAATTGGAGCAAGAATTTTAGATTAATTAAACATGGATAACGTTTGTATTACTTTAATAATTTAAATGAAAAACTCACAATAAAATTATTTAAATAGAAAATGTAGAAAAATAAGTATCTAAAATAAATACTCCATAATCCTATCGGATTAAGTGCTTTTAATTTATGAATTGTCTCTTAATGATCTCTAGACATGCCATTAGGGTTTTAGTTATCACTTTCGCAGCGATCATGACAGTAAAACGTACATATTTCAAATGGATAATTCGATATCTAAAATAATCGGGATGAATTTTCTGCTGATATGAAACGAATTACGTTCAGAAGATAAGAAAAAAAACGTGATTTGTGCTTCAATTTCAATTGCAAAGTTATCTGGTAATATATAACATACGAAATCGCAAGATTTCAAAATGATGCCCAAATCATTTTTATTTGTTTAATATTGTACGAAAACAGGAGATAAGAATTCAAACGCCAAGAAAAAAAATGTTAAAAATTTAGTTCTTAGCGTCGTTTTGCAATACATATCTCAAGGCTGATAACATGCCACATATTTCTAATATCTCTAGTGGTGCTTTTATTAATTTACGATATTTATCAGGAAACATCAGTTGTAAAGTGCCGAAGCACTGATTGTTAAAGTGTTTTGAAATTTAAGTGGAGTGGAAATGAAAATGTTTTATGCTAAAGAATGAGTAAATGAATAAATGTAATGTGACTGAATTTTTGAAATTACAACTTTCATAATTTCAAGCACTCTCTACTTAAAAATAGATAAGCGTGTGCTTGTCTGAATATATGAATAAAACAATTCTTGTCCAAACATCGACAATTTCTTTCAATTCATTTATTCATTCATAATGAGAAGTGGGTCATTCTTTATGAGTAAATCTGTAATTGTTCTTTCGTCAAAATCGTCATTCTTACAGGTGAAAGTGATATCGCAACTAATAATATGTATCATTCTTTCTATGACGTGTCACTCATTCGAGACGAGAAGCTTAACGTTTCATCGAAGAGAAGTATGTAATTCTTGTCAAGAACATTTTTTCTTTAAAATAGCGTATTTTCTTATAATAAAATTTTCAGAAAAGCTGAGAGGAAAGTAATGAGAGATTGGAGCCGAAAGAAGGATGAACTATGGAGCCCAAAAGCGAAAATATTAATCGTTGTATTCTCTGCGATCTCCTATATTTAATCACTCTGGATCACCTGGCTTTAAGTGACCAAGAGGACTGACACCAGTGTTGCCGGATCGACAAGGAATGACCGAGCGTACACGTTACAGGGAAATATTTCTGATCCCATAAGCTGAATTTTTCTGGAAAGAAGTATTTAAAATATACATTTGCGCTGAAACTAACTAACGAGAACTCAAAGAAAAAAATTGGTCAACAAACTTTTCTAATTATCGAGTTATAAGAACTCTACACACGACCAGGACCAAAAAACAATCAACAAGTAGTTAAGATTTTCTCAGAGGAAAAAAAAACTGATTAATTGATCTCATTAATACAATGTTTTTACTACCTTCACCTATAGAAGCTATTTTTCGTTATTAATACAAAAATGAATCCTTTGATGAATAAAACAAATAATTTTCGACAAAAGTTGAATTATTCAGTCAGTTGATTTAAGAAAAGTCAACTGAAGGAGGCAGTTTGTTCGAATGCCAAGAGCAGAAGCGTAATTGGTATCGCTGAGAAGCACGGGGTTTTATGGGATTTTCGCGTGTCCTCGAGAAAGGAGCTCAGCAAGCTCGATCGATAACAGGAAAGCGAGACCTCGAGCTTTGCTGGAACGACGTGTTAGACTTGGATTGCGAGATCGCGTTGTATCATTGAGAGAAGCAATTATATCAAGGCGTTTCTCTTTATCTACGACTTTATCATACCGTACTTCAAATGACTGATAAGAGAAGACCGTTTCTCTACTTTGGTGTGCTCTGCATAGAAATCATAGCGCACTCTCCTAACTAGATCTTGGAACCAGAACCTATGGTATGAAACGTGAAATGATTATATGAAACCTCGAAGCAGGCTAATGTTTTCAACTTAAATTACATTTCCTTATATCTTGCATCTTTTTTATCGTTAAGATAAGACCTTTTTTAATCCCTGACGTAAAGTACTACAAGCATAGATTGTGGTAGATTTTAGAACTGTTTATTTTATTCCATGTGAATAGAGTTTCGAACGGTCAAATGAATGAAATATTTCTTTTCAAATTATATTTTATCCAAAAATATTGTGCCAACTAAAAATAATAATCAGGATTACAAGTTTATTTATGTCTTTATTATTTTCAACGTAAATGAATCAATATTTAGAAAATTTTTATAGTTACAAATACAATCAATACAAAAATTCGTTAATTTGAACGTTCAGAACTTTTCAATCATTTTATTCCTCAGTCCAAGAATTGTTTTAAAAACTAGTGAATCCCTTATAAATGAAACAAAGAGATGCTTTGTGATCTCCACCTACTATTGTAAATAGTCACAAAAATGTAAAAATTGTTAGGGCAACAATAAACATGATTATCATTACAGTGCTGTGTCTCATTTCAGAGTATTTGGGAAATTCCAAGACTTTAGAGACTAAAACTGAGAACCAAATTTCAATCCCAACAATGTAATGAATACTATTGAGATATTTCAAATTCTCTAGACTGACCCAGTCAATTTATAAGGAATGAAGCGTTTGCAAGACCGTAAACTAAAGACTAGAAATAGGCGCGGCCGCCAACCCAAAAAGTTTATTTTAGGCATAAGACACGTGTAGAGAAGAGTGACATACCCCATGTCGAAGTACTTTTCTCCGAAATTTTTCCAGCAATTGTAACCGGATTTCCGCTACGAGTTTTAAAACTTAGAACGAAAATTCTCTTGCTATAAATCTCTTTTTCGCCTATATAAAAAAAAAGATTCCGATATTTCATCCTGAATCTAAAATTAGTGTTAAAAAATGTCAGGTCTAAGAATAGAGGATTTTAAAATTGGAGGTGACTCGAAGCAATTTCATTTTTCCACTTGGTATTGGACGGCACGAGGCATCACTGAATTTCTAAAGGTCCTAGTAGTGGTGAAAGAGTTGCATTCAAAGTGCACCTGCCGGTAAAGTGGTTCCTGGAATCCGGTTACTGTCAGCTTCATCTTTCTCAATGAAAAATTGATGCTGAATATAGGGAAGTTTCCAGTCCCATAAGTTGTATTAAGATCCTGATAGTAAAAATAATTTTCTTGTTGAAAATTTAATTTGATTGATAAGCTTAATACTTAATCAATATCTTTAGGAAACTGCCCACTTATTTCCAAATGGAAATTAGAGTTACCTAAGGTCTCATTTTTAAATTTCATGACGACCTTGCAGAAGTTAAAGATGATCTTTAATAGCGGAGCAACATCCGATCAGTGTATATGCTCTTTCAGGAAACGTGTTCATTAAAGTCATTTTAGTGTTTGAGTTTCCAGGCAGAGTACTAATAGTCGTTAAGAGCCATGCTACCCAATTTCCGACAATTTGCAAATGGTGGGTAATGAATAACGATCATCCGCAGCTGCCCCAGTCTGCCTTATACACGGTCACGGACTACTCGGTCAGATCTAGCCAGACAATAACGGATAACCTATTCCGAATTCCATTGCGGATTCTAAAGTCCATTCGGAACTTAATATATGTTTCAAAGTAGCAGTTCTGAGTTTCAGATAAGCCACCCACGATGGCAAGTCAAAGTGGTTCTCAATCAAAATTGTGGAAACATTTCTTTCTATACAAATTTACTGAACAAAGTATGAGATATCGGACAAATAAGTATTCTGAAAGAATGACTTAGAAAAAGAGCTCTAATAATTTACCAATTAGAGTTTAAGAGAACGAAATTGAGAATCCTGCCCTATCAATACATGAAGTAGTTAAAGATGTATCCTCCTATTAACTAGCTTTTGGAAGTATGCTATACTAATCTCAGTCTTTCCAAAAAGTCAAATATTCTGAAAGAATACTAGCGAACTTTGTTCAAAAGCTAAAATATTAATGAAACCCACCCGACAAATACTTAATAGGGTCAAAACCCAAGTACTTCCCACGGGAAGAGCCTTACTCGGCCTCTCCCAAGTTAGATAACGGTAATCCGGTTTGAAAATGATGTTTCGTCACACTCTTGATCCCCTTGTCAATGTGCAGGTTGTTGTTGGAGCTTTACAGTTTGCATAATATAATCGTAAGACGCAGTTCACGATCGTCATATCTTGAGAAGGGGATTCGGCTTGGGAATTATAAGTTGCTAGCGAGACGAGGAAGCTTCCATTGAATATAGCGAGGCGTCGCGAAGGTCGCCAGTACCAAGTCGACTCGTCCTTAGAGGTTATGGTCGAAAGCCGCATTCAGCACATTAACTCATCACTTAGCAGCGAAAGTCCATTGATAGACTCCAGAGACCTTAAGTGAAATTCCTGAGGCACTTTCTTGCATTCCTCCAAGTCGTGCTCATAAGAAGGCAGAGTGCCACGTCAATGCAGATCCGGTCTTTTTGCGACGCAGAAGTACCACAGAAGATCGATAAGAGGAACTCCAGATCTTCACATTGTAATTTCACAAGGAGAAAGAAAAATCCGGTTTTTTACACAGCAGGTGAGCAGGTAGATACTCAGAAAAAGGGGAGGAAAGGAATTTATGAGCGCAGATATAGACTAAGTCGATCGGAACAAATACGAAGGCGAAAGCATCAGTAAGTTTCACCTGATAAATCTGAACCTGAAATCTGTATCACATGGAAAGAACAACACTAGACATGCTGATGGGCTAGTTTAACCAAATTCCATTGGAAGTAAGCAACGGAAAAATCGATGTGCGCATTTAAATCTCTATAAAATCACTTTTGAACATCTCTATAAAACGGAGAAGCCTCTACAGTCTTGAATGAGATCATGACAAATCATCTGCTTTTTTTAGGATGGTCGTTTGCCCTGCAAAGGGGGGTGGGGCAAGGCTACAAGAAAGAAGAACAAGAGTTTCACCTACCTATGTTAAAAGTCTTTTGTACAATAAATACTTAAATAAATTCACTGATGTAGGTGAACTTAGCGTCTCGCGCGCGTTCGCAGTGAAATATTTTGACTAGATTCAGTCTGTAATTATTTAAAGGGAGGGTGATAATTGCGAACGAACTGTACGCGATAAAACTACGCCGGTTCTCAGTCACTCAATTACGACACCATACATCCATCAGAGACCACTCCCGCACAACGACTGAACCGGCAACGCTGTTCACTGTATCTGGTGGGGACTCGGGTCACCTCGTGCCGGGGCTCGGTCGCTTTCGAGGTGTCTCGTCGATGGTCGACGGTGCTCGCCTTGTAGCCGAGGTATTGATCGACACCCGGCATGGCCGCCGACGAACTTGGGTGGGGCAGCAGCACACGAGCGTCCCGGGACACGACATGCCGTGTCGTGGCGACTAGCCTTCTTTCCTTCTTTTTTCCGTTCCGGCGTCTTCCCTCAATCCCTCCTGCTCGTCATCGCAACAGCCTCATCCCCATCCCCATCGTTTCCATCCTCCTCATCCTACACCTCGCAACGCCGTGCAAAAATTAACTTCCTGACGAAGAGGAAGAGAAGAAAACCACCACTTGGTTCCTCGTTATGGAAAATCGCGACTAATTTTATGTCGTGCCACAATTTTACCCTGAATTACGTCTGCTCTTAATCCCCGTACTGGGGGGTTGACGGAAGTTGAACGAAATCTCAGATATTTTAAGATTATCAAAAACTTGGAATTTTCAATGAAGAAGTCTTTTCAAACAGTATTCTGGAAGTAAATCTTGAATATTTAGAATATGGAGGTAGCAAGGCTTTCAGAAAAATTGACAAAGAATAGTCTTTAGAGTCTATCAGAGACGTCGACCACGTCGGGTCTCATTCTCAGGAGAAGTGGATGACATCAGACCCAATGAACTCTTGAATTTTAGATGCTTGAGATTCTTAAAAGCGTTTCGTTCCAAAGTTGCTTTCATTTTAAATGTTCTAGCAAATTTAAATTCTTTTTAATCCAGCAGTTCTTAGACAGAAAGTTCAATATATAAAGAGTACTTCTAACTATTCGTTTTAATCTCAAAATTAATTGTAATATAAATCTTGTAAACACACTCATTGTTTGTAGATAATTTCCATTTCACAATTCCTAATCTTCCAGACAGATTACTTTTAAAGCTTGTTCATTCTCCTCCTACTGCTGATCATACTTTTTCGTTCAATCTCAATAATTTCATTGGAAGGCAAGTAGAACTGTTGCATCTTGTTTTTCATTTCACTATCTATGAAATCACTGTTTTCTGACTGGTAGAAAACGTTATCTCAACTATTTCATGAGAATCAAATATACAGGCTTTTGAAATCTGCCTCTTGTTCTCTGAATACTAATTCCATTCGTATCTCCGGTAACGCTATCATCTGCATATTCATTCTTGACCCAAATTTTGTTAGAAAAACTAAACGATGGTAATGTGATGTCAGTTGATTTTCAATGAAAAGCACTTGCAGGCACTCGACGTTGCTAGAAACCCTCTGAAGTTACCTAAAGGCATTGAAATACATTGAAAAATCTATTGGTGGCAGAATTTAAATATATTAAGAGGCATTTCGATAAACCCCAATGAGAATATGAAAATATTGCAAAAGAAAATAAATAAATAAGCACTGGAAGCTTGAAAAACACTCGGCTAGGATAAGCTAAGTGAACTTTTGTACAGAAAAGTTCATTTGGTCAAAGAAATCAATATTTTGCACCATTAGAAGCAAAACACACTATCCCTATGCATAATCTTCTGGAAATATCAAATGAGCGACATCCATCACTAGCTGTGAATATAGAAAATCTGATAAGCCAAGTGGAAAATCTTGACGATCAATCTTTCCAAGGGAAAAAATATATAAATCTCCATTCTGAAAATTTTCAGACTTCCAATTTTCAATTAACAATTCCTCAATTTAGTCTGAACTTGATCGGCCTTATAGATTATTCTAAAATTATGTTTGCCTTAATATGTTAAGTGAGAAAAAAAGAGAATATTTTGCTCACGATTCTACAAATTCGATGTTCAGCAGAAATATCAGGTTAAAGAATATTTATGTTAGCACAAGTATAAATCTCTCTCTCAAAGCAAATTCCAGTCTTTCATCTGTGAATTATACAAGAAAGGTGTTTCAAAATTTCCTGTTGGAATGGGGTGAAGGTCATCAGCACACTTCGCCATACCCTATATTGATCTTACAAGTTTAGTGTTGTACGTAACAAACACATAAAAGTGTAGACATCTTTTTTGGTAATTATAAGTTAAATTATTTATGGATGCTTTTACAAAAAAGGGGAATCTTCATAGGGCAAATAATAATCAAGCAGTAGCTTGCAAGAACTAATTATCAAAGAGGATAAGAATAATGGTTTTCACGAGCAGAAAGCAGTTAAATTGTGAAAGCACCTACGAGAGAAAATAAATGACCCTGGCAACTTTATCTTTTAGTTTTGGGCAATTCTCCATATTCACGCCTGTTTATCGTTAAATATGAGACTTAGAATAAGTTAAAGATTTATGCTTAGTGTCTTGTACTCGTATTAATCGTGCGTTGAATTGCAACTCGACATACGGAACTCAACCACAGCGCATATAAATTTTATGTGTCTTGAAACAAAAGTGGTAAAGCAGATGTATACTAATCTAACTGCGTATAATGTTTGAAGTTCATACGCATGAAATGCCTCTCGTAAAGGTGTTCAATGTATTTATATTTGTTTGTGAAACGTTATTCCAATGTACTCGAGAAGGTTGAAATTCAATGTAGATGCACTTCCGAAGGAGTACACTTAGGTGGGAAGTACTCTTCGCAAACTCTTGAACAGCTTAGTATCATGGCAGGAGATGACGGTTTCAAGTACGGGAAAAAGCATTGGTAAAAATAGCATCACAACTTCACAGCATCAAGCAAGGGAGGCCAAGGGCAAACGGGAATAATTTCTATTGAAAGGGGGCAGAATGAGAAGGGATGACATAGTGGGGCTGACTCATTATAAATATAATAAAATAACCTGTTTAAATTGTCTAATCAATTTGAATTGACCTTCAGAGAATATTTGAGGAAATGTCAAGAGAATTACATAGATTCTAAAATAAAATTCTCCCTATTTAATAATCAACATAAAATTCCTACAGATACAAATTTATAATTCGTTCATCAGTTAAAGAAACGACATAATTTTCCGAGACCTGAACCTAAGATTCAGGTACAAAGTAATCTCGAATCTCAAAGAAATACATTCGCTTAATCTAAGTTGCAACGTAGATATCTCTTAGACTCTACGCGCTTTAGAAGAAAAATCAGATTTCCTGTTTCCTACGAACCTTGATCTATTTCAAAGATAAAGTGCTTCGACCGGATGAGGAAAAATCTACGAGGCCATAAAGAGTTGTTTGATCAGATGGGAAAAGGGCTAATAAGGTATGTGAGGAATATAGGGAATGAAAGAGTGAGATGCAATTAGAGGGATCCAATTGCAAGAAAGAGAAGAGCACAGAACAAACGGGGGTTGGCAAGGTTGAAATGAAATATTGATCTGCGGAGGCGCGCGCAACCCCTGCAACCGACCCGCCCCTGTCCACCATTTTACGCAGTTCATTGTGAACATATCCAAACAACTTAATCGAATTGTAGTATTCACTTCTGTGGTAGAGCAATGATAAAGAAATTTAAGATCAGAGGAAAAACAATTGATGATCATATCCATGGACCTTCAGCTACTACCCTTGATTTCTGGTTGCTTCCAATCAAGAAGACGTCATGTTCGTCGACAGCGGTTGCTACTAAGGGTTTTCAGAAATTAAACTGATATTCTAATATTCTTCCAAATTCATTTTGTCCTTATTTTAAATTAGTTTAGAAAATTTTGGATTAATTGTTAATTAAATTCTTTTCTTGAATCTTTAACAAGACAGACAATTTCGGATATTGTTCAGTCACCAAACATTACGCAAACTCCATTTGTAATATTCATATATATCAATATAATATAATAATTTATACCTGTATATCAAAGACCCTATTGAAATCGAAGCACACTCGCTAAGCGAATAATCAATAAACGTGTTTTGAAGGACAAATTTTCACGTGTAATCAGCGCTTCTTTTGTGACGCTAGCTCACCTGCAACAAAAAATTTTCAAACAATTAAATTTATGTTTCAGAGAAGTTCACTTTGAAAACAATGCTTTCGTTATGGCGACAGTTTGTCGCGATAAGGGAAATTAGAGTGAAATATATAGTCTAAATAAAAAACTACGAAGGTTATAAAGCAAATCTACCTTCTTCATTTGTCTTCTTTTTGGAAATTTCCAATGATGGATATAAAAAGACATGCAGAGTGCTTATTTACGTAATCCTAGAGATTTTAAATCCAACAGTGCACTTCCATTGTAGCGGATAACGAATAGTTAAACAGGGCTCATATACCAATCGTTATTCCAATGGAATTGAATCTTCTGTAGGACACCTGATAGGTTTTGTAGTCATATTATATAACTTCCTAATATTCACTCTATATGACCTCGGGATTTTTCCAATATTCAATTAAAGAACTCTATCGACACTCGATTTATTACGTATCGTTGATGGAAAAATAAAACTAACAAAAGAATCAAAGATTCATGTTTCATTAAAACTTATGAGAACCTACAATCAAGAAGGTATTTTGAAAAGTTCAGCAAGCATAGTACCAAGCAGTATCTGAACCAGAAGGTACACTTTTGATATCACAATAAGAACATAAAGTTGTGCAAATCAATAACATGTTTATGTAGATAGATGTGACACATGTGACACTTTACGCAGACATGTTTATACACCGCTGTCTGGACTTGGTCGGACAAGTACGTTATAGTACTTAACTATCGACTTTGCCTGCAGATGCAGCACTATCCATCCATAGTTCCCCTGGAAAATGGGTCCAGACACTATATGCGGTGCTTTAGACTTCACCGTAGGCAAACAAGGAGAGGAAAGTCCTCTCGTACAGGAACTTGTGAACGAGTCACTAGTATGTCTCGAGCCTTTAGAATAAGTGCCCAGAACCGCTCAAAGCGGGTACATTGCCTTTATACTCAAGTTAAAACTTAACTGTGTGCATGTCTTCAACCCTTTTCATTACAATTACAAGATTAAATATTTTAACTCTCATCATCCTTAAGCATAACGTCTTGTTAATGCAAATTGCAGGAATCATGAAAGAAAATTTTTAATCTAGACTTATATTATAATAAAAATAATATTTTGAAGTAAATAAACGTTATTTCACAGCTGAAGAAACACTTTCACAACATATAAAGGAATATTTTTTACAAAGAAAGGAAATTACTCTGAAAAAAGCATTTGCATCGCTTTGTGTTTAACACACGCTACAGGTGGTTATTATTTCTGAGTTTATGCGACCGAAAAGGTTCACCTCTTTTTATCAAGAGTCAAGAACAGGGTTGCACGTGAATCAAAACTCTGATAGGAAAAATGACTCTTTCATTGTGTCCCTTGAAAGCATCAATTAGTATACGCACCCCGATGCTAAGAACAAACCATTAACATAATGGAATTCAGGTATCGGAACTAGAAAGCTCAGCCTTCTCAGGGGAACAAAAATTATACAAAGCCCATTTATTTCTTGGAAATTAACGAGCAATGGTCACAACATTAATCGAGCAATGACCTGAATAAAAGGTACATCTATTATATCAATGATATAATTAACAATCTCAAGAAAGTTGGAGTCGAGTGTACTCAAAATATCAATATTGATCATTGCTTGGCATTAGTGTTTTAATTATCAGTTTGCTATTCAGATTTCACTTATAGTGTTCGTTATTGCAAAACCAATAAAAAAGTAAATCTGATTACTTCTATAGCAGCAATTTAAGGAAAATGCTGGACAAACAATATCGATACACGGACATTGTCTCGAGCAAATAGTTTTAAATCATTTCCGCAATTTTAAACAAAACTATTTACCAAGTGGCTTTTATAAATAAGTGGATTAAACCTTTATGGATCAATTAAAATTGAGTGAATTTGCAGAATCTTCGCGAGCGACGACCCGTGCAATGAGTACTCAAGCTTGTCTCCAAGATTGCTGTGTGCTACGTAACGTCAAGGTCAGGCTGTTACTACTGCACCGATAAACATACTATTCTCGTGTCGGTTACCTAATCCAAGAGACCAACTGTAATACTACGTTTACTACAGCCATTCACACTCCTAGAGAGCTCACTAATAATTTTCATTGATTTTCTACCATCGAATTAGTAACTTTAATATTCGAGCTTATGCTGCCGAAAAGGGTTAAGCATTAAATGCAAAGAAGGCTCATAAATCATCACATCATACAATGTGACAGCAACGTATTATTCTCCAAACTTCCTACTTCTCATTAGATAAATTTTGGTACTGACTATTCTCACGGAATATTCCCTCAGACAACCTTGTACACTACCTAGTCAGAATTGTATTTTGATGAAAAGCTTCAATGAAATGTATCTTGTGATTGATTATCCTTATATGAATTCCTCGAACAGCAATAAATAACAAGAACATCAATTAATTTTCCAGTTCCAAAGAATTGCCCGATGTTCATACAACATTTATTAATAGTCGGGTACCCAATTTTTCTATTCTATTTTATTCCCCAAATCAATTCTGCAGCATTGCTACCTTCGTTATACATACATGGAGTAGTAATAATAAAAAGAGTAAATGGAGGCGCCAGACATCTGGGTAGTAAATCACGGGACGAATCCTCGACCAACATCAGTTACGACCATTATGAGGTTATCGCGACACTGGGTTTCTCGTAACAGAAATTGTGAACTGCACTGGTTATCATAAGTGTCATAACGATTGCGAATGTAGAATACGTTCAGTTGTTCATGTAACTCAAGATAGAAACTTTAAAAGCCTTTTAAATAGAGAGGAAGCATCACTTACTTTACATAAAAATATTATATTTCAACAAATAAAAGTAAATTAAATAAAAGAAGGTAGGTAAATAAACAAGAAATAAATTTGTTGAGGAGAAAAAGTGAAATACTTCAAATTTGATTTAATAATAAAATGGCATTGGGAAGTCTAGCTTGACAAACTTCATGCCACTTTAACTTTAAAAGTTTCTTCAGGAGTTTACAAGCTAGACGAAGAAAATAGTGTTGACAAACAATATTGTGAAGAAATACAAGTTCTCTACTAAGAGTACTTTTTTCCCTCTATTTATTGAAGTAAACTACGCTGTAAAGTTTAATCAGAGAATCGGTGATTTTAATCAAACTCGGGCTTTTTTAATATAAAAAAAAGGAATTTTTTTTTAGTAGATCCAGATTTATAATTCAACGCCTTTACGAACAGGCGAGCAGGTTCGAAGATGACTTTTCAGATGCGTAGTTTGAGAATTATTGATCAGGTACTTTGTCAGAACCCAAGGTTAAGAAAATTCCAAAGAGACAGATAAAAGTAGAGAAATGAGCATTACAAGATTTACAAGAGAAGAAATTGGCTTTAGAAGTTAGGACTCTTGGTCTATGATATTCAAAAGGTCACTCAAATCGTTCAAGCAAAAGGACACCGATAAAAACTGCCCAATTCTCATTTCACAGGATATTCCGAAAAAGCAAAGGATCACAAATCCTTTAAAGACTCCCTATAATTGGAGCAATAAAGCTTGCTATTCCAATCAGTTTATTTGAACCATAAAGACGGTTACTTGTTGTCAACTCTCGATATACTGCCTCTTGAGATCTAACTCTGAAAACACGAGATTGCTAATACTATTGAAAATTAGATCAGATTTAAGAATAAATCCTGAATATTGTAGATCGAAAATCATTCACATCAACTTAAAATCCCTTTCTTCTATATAAAAAGAGAATAAATTAAAGTATATTAAACTATTTTTATTTGAAGTATGGCGATCTCAAAAAAGAGAACTACACGGCTTGAAGACGCCCTTTTAATTTAGAAGAGCAAGGAACGAAAATAGTCCTTCTTTGTCTAGAAGACACTCGTTAGAAAAAGCAGGCGAACGACTTCATGTAGGTTATACGACGGTGCAAAGGTTTGCATGTGATCGTACATACGTACGAAGTACGGAATAATGCGTCACTCGGCTTGGAATAGCAACTGATGTCAAGCTCACAGCTCACATACACTCGCCACCTTCGCAAGCAATATTTCTCTGTATTTGATCACACATGTTAGCTGCCAGGGGCACGTGTTTCCTCAAGTGTGACGACAAAAAAACTCCCATTGCCTGCGAAATAGAAGCTGATGAGACAGATATTCGTTAAATTTATCATTAGGAAAGAAAGGGCCAAGAAATAAAATCAAAATCCATTCAGTAAGTGTGATTTTAATCTGTGATTCCAAGGTGATTGCATCAAAATCTAGATCCACGTGCTCATTTGGGAACGAATGTTCCAAACGCATCATTTTTACCTTTTACCATTTACCATTTGTAAAAAACAATTCATATTTTGAAATTGATCTAATTTAAATGAAAGTTTTGTACAGACGGAGATAAATGGCTTATTTCTAAGAAAAAATATTTATTATTTGTCACTTTGCCAATTTTTTAAGAAGATATTATAAAAACGTCAAATCTTAATGTTTTAAAAAAATATGAATAAATTTTAAAGGAATAAAATAATTGTTATCCGTACTATCAATCAAATATGTTTTTCAACGATTACATCCCCGATTAGAAAAGTTGCAATTTAATGCACAGCATTTATACTTGGAAGTGAACGCACTCGCGAATGTAAGTACATAAGTTATATTTTACTGTGGTACATTTAGAGTATCTGACAATGAGTCACTCATCAATTGAGAGGTATATACGTGGAAACAGTTAACAGAAATAGCAACCACGTGTTAAGAATTCAGAAAATAAGTCTTTCTGTTTACTCAAAAATTAAAATAATTCTTTTACATCGGTGGTAGTCAACAACATGTTTAAATTTCGCTTTTATAATTGAAAGTTTCCTAAATTCACTCTTTCAAGACTAAAGAGTAAAACAAAGCAAAGTCTGAATGATATAAACGATCTTCAAATTTACATAATAATATGTAAATTAAAAAAAAGATATGTAGCATACTTTTTTTTCATACAAAATTTTATGTCTTGAATGTCTCCTTGACAGTGAGTTCTGGAAGCCTTGATGACAAATTTCGAAAATTAGCATTTATATGAAGAAAATTCAAGCTGGAGATTGATGATGGAAGTGGAAATGTAACACGGTTACCTTATCCAAGTCGGACGAGGTCGATTCTTAGGAATAGAAGGAAATCGCTTTCCCTCAATGAAAATGAAATAAGTTTTGTGTTGAATGAAACCCTAATCATTAATCACCTATTACTTTCACTAAAATTTTGAATTTACCGACTCAAACATTACTAGTAACAAGAGATCTTAATTTTATCGTTCTATACTGTCCATCAATGATCTCTGATAACTCAATCCTGAATTATCAATATGATACTGGAACAGCGATATGTAATTTTCTGATTATGAATTTGCAAGACAACCCGTGAAATAAGCTTTGACCATTATTACGACGAAATTATTAGTAAACTCAGATCAATTAATTAAGATCTTATTACCATCTACTAATAAAATGTAACCTAGTTGATTTCTCGACCCCATTCCTACTTCCGAAAGTTAAATCTAAAAGTTCGACTTGCCAGGAATAATACGATCAATAATTATTCAATTTCTTCTTCAAATAACTTCAGTTTTTCATTTTAGATTAAAGATCCATTTTCTAAAGTTTGGAAATAATTAATTGGATTGAAAATGATTTTAAAGATGTTTAACTAGGAAAATACTGACCAACTTGGTAAATTAATCGATCGACCAATTCTACGTCAGTCAATTCACACAAGCGAATCTTTAACCAGGAAATATGTATACTGTCAACTTCATTCCATTAAATTGTCACTCAAGAAATGCCGCGAACAAGAGTTAATGTAAATGTTGAAATTCAGTTCAAATCATTCAATAAAGTAAAAATAATAAAATAAAATATATTCAATACGTATTTGGATAAAATTACAACTTTATCCTAATTATGATTTTAAAAAAATGAAATGATATTGAAAATTCAACATTGAGTATCAAGAATTTAGATATAAAATATGATAAAATTCTGTTATTTGCAGAGAGATCAATACATTCTGCATGGAAATTGAGTAAAGTAAGGAAATAGTGCTACCATCTATACTCTACAGCTCTAGTAATATGAATTCCTTGTTCGAAAGGCAATATAGAATACAAAAAAATAGATAAATAAAAAATAATATTCAGATGAAATAATTTGAAAGTGAAACGTAATTTTTTCGTGGAGACTCTATTAATCATCTCTGTCAATATTAATTAGGTATTGGAATCAGTTCTAATTAGAACCGTCATTGAAGACAGATCAAAATATTTCCCCACTTGAAACTCTCCAATAAGTCAGCAACAAATTAAAAAGCCACTTCTTGTTTAATAGTCAATGTAATTTCTCGAGGGAAGCTCAATTAGTCTGATTTTATCACCAACATAGACCAGCCAGAGTTAAGCCGTATGAAGAACGATCGACGACCTCATTTTCATTTAATCACCGTAAATCTTGTTTAGATTTTCATCTATAAAATAAACAAATTGCGTAAAGAAAAAATTTTAATAAAGAAGGAAATATTTGTATCGTTTTTAGGCAAGGTATTCAAATTAACTGCAGATAAGAAGTTTTAAATAAAATTCGTAAGAAGTAAGATATTAATTGCATAACATATTAAGTATTTGCTTCTGAAGAGGAATAATCCTGAGGTTATGAGCGGTCAGTTTAGTGACTGTTGGGCGTGAAAAATGAATGGTGAACGCTTAATTAGCGTGGGATAGAAGAATGCAGGGTCGTCAGGATAAGAACCTTCGCCGACTACGCGAACGTATGAACCAATGAACGGTACGGCCTTGGAAAAAACGCAAACCTGCTCGTCTTGACTTCCAGATCAAGTAAGTTCAGGGTTTCCAGACATTTGGTACGCTTGTCCTAGACTACAATTGAAGAAATGGATAAACAAATCAAAAATATTCCCAAACATCAAAAAATATTTGATAAATCAAAAGCTAATAGACTCCCGAAGAATAATTCTGGTTCTTTGGATTTCCGTAGAAACCATTTTAATACAACATTATTTCAAATTCTTAACTATGTAAATAAATGTTTAAACAAAGAGCATTCATAAAAGATTAAGATTTTTCTTTTAATTTCATTATCTAATACGAATAAAACCGCTTATTAAAGTCCGTCCTCGCAACTGATTACATTGATTGCGCATGTGGAATCGACGCCTTAAGGCATGTTTAAACGCCTCCTTCGCTAGAACCTTCTTGCACAAGGACGTAACTATTCTACATGGCTTTCACGATGGAAAATTATAAATGTCTTTCTTTTTAAAAAAATTGCACATATGTTGTAACAATACAAAATTATTTAAAAGACTATTCGGAAATGCATTCATTTTTCTTGTTCGTTGGAAGTTTAATAGAGCAAAAAGGAATAAATTTAACTCTTGGAAAGATAAGTTAGCAATTTTTCCACAAAATGACAAATATTGACTTTTATCAAAAGAGGTCAGATACCAAGGTTCTTTCTCATAAAAGTCTGTTGTGTGGAATTTTGCCAAAACCTAGCAGATAAAAGAAATCGAATGTTTCTTTTATTCATATTGACGTAGATTTGACACTAAAACTACCAAACAACAAAATGATATCCATTCTTAATTAAAATCACTTTGAAACAGAAAATAGAAGTTTTAGTGAAAGAGTAAAACTTTTTCAATAATTTTCAATCGATTCTTCTTTACTCGGGTTGTGATGAGGGAGGGATCGGAAAATGGGTTACAAGGAAATTTTCGTACTTTACTTTCCATAAACCCACGCAGTCAATGACCTCTTCATACTTTTATCACACCCTAGTCTCTAGACTTTCTTTTTAAAAATCATGAGAATAAACCGAAGGAAGTCAGGCGAAAAATCCTCACACGAGTAACCTTTTATTCAAAATCACATGCACATCATCCTCACCAATAATAAACACCCTGCAACTCAATCAAGAAAGATCCGCCTCGTCACACACATACAGGACACACATACTCCCCCACCCACCTACTCACATTGAATGAATCAATCTTTAAGAAATAAGAAACTCAAAAAACGCGAGTTATTACTTTTTCCTAGAATCAGAAGTGACAACATCAGTTTTTGTGATTGATGCATGTTTTTAAATATAAAACTACTTTATCAAAAATTTAACTTTTTTAAATGATTCCAAATTTGAATCCTATTCCTTGAATTAATTGAAACATATTTTAAACTTACTTCTTAATCTTCAATCATTAAATTCTTAACATTTTGCAGAAATTACATCCCCATTTTAATTACTTAATATCGACCTCGCATCTAGGTACATTTTACAGTTCTTCATTCAATCAAAGAAAAGAACTGAATTGCTCAGAAATAAAACCAAATAAAGAAAACGATTGAAAAGGTGTATAAAATGGTAATAAATAAAGAAAAAGAAGATCAATAAAATAAAATGGGCAACTACTGCGTCATTACCAAACATGAAATCACCCTGGAGAAGACGGAAAAATAAAAGTGTGTCTGCCTACGATCTCTCATTTCTGGTGTCCATATATGGACATAATGCTTATCCAGACTTGTCGCACATAGTGCCAGTGAAAAATGGTTTTTAGTTTCAGGATTCAATCAAAAACTGTCAACTGGCATTTACGTGCTGGCAAGTAGCTTTTCACGTGCGAATAAGGCGCATTTTTGGCCGGCGAAAAAATCATGGCGACAGACACTCCTCTCTCCCCCAAAGCGTGCGTCACTACCGTGGAAAGCGACTACCTTCAGGCGAACCCGCTTTGATATAAGCGAACACTGCTACCGCAAGATTTTAGCGAGCAAAAACATCTAAAGATTGGTGACAGGATAATGTGGGATCAAGTAATTTCCAAATCTCTTACTTTAATTAACGATTTCAAGGTATTCGATCTGCCAAAGCATCCCAAAGAGCCAATCGGCGCGGATCGCCTCCCAATGAGCTACGGGGTTTTTTTGAGTTTACCAGATACAGGATACGGAACAAAGAGATATATAGGATATTATGATACTCTAGAGAATGTCTAATTCAATTTTGTGGTAAAAACTCACCTTTTGAGTGCAGTTAACGGCCTGAAAAATCACGAATTTCAACGACTGCCGTCTACTGCGATCTCACGGAGTGCACTGCTTTACACCGGAAACCGCCATTATCCGGAAACCGCCTCTGGCTGTTTGAAATTGCCGCCACTCTTGAATTTCCGATATTTTTATTCTTTGCCATATCGCGTAGAGTTTCTTTTCATACTCAGAAATCTATTACTTTTGTAACCTTTTTTGATGATAAAATTCACTGTTAATAAAAAAAAATTTTAAGTGAAGAGGGAAAAACTGAGTGTGCTCAGTTTTTCCCTCTGAATTCTGAACGTAACCACAAACTTCAACACCATCTTTGTTTCGAAAAGTGGAACCGGAAGCACATTTTTTTTACAACAGCGTGATCAGATCAGCGTGGTTTATAATATCTGTTGTATTAGGATAATTTTGGATAATAATCATAGAAAATGCCGAAGTCAAAGCGCGATAAGAAAAGTAAGTCAATTTATTATTATTCAAAAGTTTTACTAAATGAGTTTTGACTATAGCATTTTAATATTATAATAAAATAAGGCAAACATAACCTGTCAAATGCTTTATTTATTCGGTTTATTCTTATAATATATATATAATTAATTAATTTGAAGGTATTATAAAAATCATTAGGCAGATATAGAACAATATTGAAAAAAATTTGAATGAGTTGAATCAGAAAACTTCTTTTGAATGTTTTCGAAATTGAACACGAGTTATACTTCTTACATTTTGTTAAGGATTTTGTTTATTTACTTATTTTAAAACGTAATTTTTCCTGTTTTATTAAAATGATGATGACTTTTGTTACAGTTTCTTTGACCAAATCGAAGAAAAAGGGTCTAGAGTTAAAACAACATCTCATTAACGACATCAGAGATTGTTTTGAAAATTATAAGAACATATTTGTGTTTTCTGTGCAAAATATGCGGGTCAATTTATTGAGATCTCTGAAAAAAGAAGTATGGATGGACAGCAGATTTTTCTTCGGAAAAAACAAAATCATGGCTTTAGCTTTTGGCAAATCAGCAGAGTTAGAAATCTCTGAAGGTGCTCATCAATTGGCCAGTGCGATCAAAGGACAGTGCGGTTTACTTTTCACCAATAAATCTAAGAAGGAGGTATGTCATTAACAATTGTATAATATAAAAGACTATATTCTTTTTTAAATACTGTATGATACTAATTTTTGGTGTTTAAAATGAGTATAATTTCAAATAACATGAATTTAAATTTATAAATAGGTAATAAATTGGATGGAAGAGTATGAAGAAAAAGAATTCGCTCGTTCTGGTTTCGTCACTCAAGAAACCATCATATTGCCAGAGGGTCCATTGGAGGATTTTGCACATAGTATAGAACCGCACTTGAGACAATTAGGAATGCCGACATCTTTGCAGAAAGGCGTTGTCACTCTTATCAGAGAATTCGAAGTGTGCAAAAAAGGCCAAACATTGACTCCAGAACAGGCCAGAATACTTGTAAGACAAATTAATTTATTTCCTAAATATAATTTTTCACTTCTAAAATCCTAAGTTTATTGCATTTTTTCAGAAACTTCTGGGAAGAGCTTTAGCTTCTTTCAAATTCACACCAATTGGAGTTTATTCAAAGAAAAATGGATACAAGAAATTAATATCTGACGACGCAGAAGTTCAAGACATTGAAAATGAAATGGAAGTAGAAGAAGAGAAAACGTGAATCCTAATAGGGTTTAAAATATTTTTAATAAATAGTTTGTAAATAAACCTTGTGTTTTATTTATTTCACAAATTTATTAAGGAGTCTTTAAGTCGTTAATTTAAATTAATGAGAAGATGAGTTCCTAACCACTATATTCAAAAAATTAAAACAAGTAAATATCTCTTAATAAATGACTACATACTTCAATGTATAACATTTTATGACGTTTCATAAGCTTTTATTAATTCGATGCATCTGGTATAGCATTTCTAAATTTACAGTTTTTTCAAATTATATATAATAAACTATACTAAATTAAATACTATTAAATTTAAAATCATGGATCTGCAGTGGATTTATTTAACAATCTTGGTTATTTCAATGATTTCTGTAAGTACTTTGGTATTTTAGATAATATATTGATGACTATTATTTCTTCGTTTTTGCCTAAAAATGGGTTACTTCCAGGGTCCGTGTTGTTTTCTTTTTGGAAGCTATGGAATGAACAATAAAATATCCTTCATGTCGAAATTCAAATCACGCCAGAGGAGTGCGACTTCTATAGATTCCCTGGAAATTTTAAATGCTGACCATATAAGTGGATGTCCAAATGGATGTAGTTATCAAGTACTTTATCAATTTAATTAATTTCTGGATTTTTTCTTTGCTTATACCAAACTTAATATTTTATCATTTTTACCAACAGTTACTTTAACTATAATTTCTCTTCAATATACTATTTTTCTTTTCACTTTTGTATTCACTTTATTTCAGGACAAAACCTCGGTATTGACTAACCAAGATTGAAATGAGAAATCACATTTTTATCCAGAAAAATCATTTTTAAACTCTCTTTAAAGAAGTTATAACAGTAAAGTTATTTTTTAAACATATACAAATTATTAAAAATTGTATTTCATAATGTGAACTTTAAATAAATTTAAATGAAGGTTCTAGAAATCAAAATTTTTGAAACTTAGAAATTAATTAAGGTTTATAAAAATAAACTGACAAATATAAAAGAAAGAGATTTGAATACATAAGAAAATGACAAAAAGTCTTTTTAAAAAAATTTGTCAACCTAGGTCAAAATAAACTTAAGAATTTACAGGAACTTAATTCAAATTTATTTATACCAAGATGTACGTAACGAACATAAAATATAAAATCAAATCCTACAAATTTCAGGAGTTTCATACATTATAGAAAACAATTTGCACAGTGTGACTACACTTCCTCAGGAGTATTACAGAATGACACAAAATTAAATTGTCCAGCGAATAATTTTATATAAAGTCAAAAAAAATTATCATTTCCATGTGCAATAAATCGTCAATTCGCTTAATTCGCACTATCGACAAGGACCACAAATCAAATATCATCTTGCTAAATACACGGCGCAATCTATAAATGCATCGTGCTCACAACACATAATAATACACTTAACGCTTCTTTGGTAAAATGCATCCATAAATTGTATCCTCTCGTCAACATAGTTACAGAAATAGAAACTTAATACGAAAAAACAAGGAGTACTTTTGTATTACTCAAAATATTCTAAAAATATAATATTCCGAATAATGGTTTCTCGGTGGAGAAAATTTTCTACTCGGCAAACATTAAAATTTCTAAACAAAATTTAAATTACAATTGAACTAAGAAAGAGAGACTTTCATAAATAGGAGTAATAAGAACAAGCTCTTTCAGGAATTTAATATTAAAAAAATAAGTTCTTCCCCAGAAATTCTCTCATAAAAAGTAGATATTTCGGAATGCTACCGTACAAATGGGAAATTAATTAATACAGTACATTGTAAAAATATTTGATCGGGATATCACAAGTCCTACCTTCAATTCAAATACAATTCACTCCTTTATATTATACACATGAATTCACGTGATCTGAAATATTATACGAACTAAATTGACATTTCACAGAAAAATAAATAGCAATTTAACAAGGATTCAAAATAATATACCTGTTATAAAATCCCAGTAAGACATCAAAGCACACCTTTAAAAGGACATTTCTTAATTACAACTACAAAGCGTTCTCAAATTATAATGCTTTTAGAATTAAGCGTTTTAAAGTTAAATTAAATTCTACTATCTTTACGCGTTATAATTGAACGTTAACAAATTTAAAGAGCTGTAGAAATACGTGTGATTTCGTGAATAGAATTACTGACAAGGACTAGACTTTGCTTTCACTTCACAATAATTCAGTTAATATGAGACCAGAGTCTTTCCCTAGGGTTTTGAAATTCCACAATATACCCTAGTATAATCGACAAGTGTATTGCTTAGATTAAGTTTAGCTTTATGCTGTGTGCTCGTCAACAACCAATTTTTTCTTATCTAATCGCGTAATTAAATTTATAAACAAAAATATTTGTAAATCCTTTCGCCAGAATTTCTTCGATAGAATTGCAATAATTTTACTAGGCACATTTAAACTACAGTAGGCACCAAATTTCTGTACGAACTTAAACTAAGACAGCCAGTGTCGGTAACTTATAGTATAATTTAATTCTGATAAATATCACCTGCCTTGGAATGTGTTTGAATTTAAACACGAAAGATGAGAAGTTTCGTAGTGCTGGCGAATCGATTTCATAAACAATAGCAAAAATAATCTACCGTAATTGAAAATATACAAAATTCGTAGAAATAATGTTCCTAAAGCACCAAACGGAAGTTAATAACATTAAGTGCACAGCACTGGGTTTATGTATTTTCGCTTTAAAGTGAACAAATTTATGTAGCGGTCTGAGAATCACCATAATAAGATTCGAGAGTTGCCATTTCAGGAATTGGTTCCCTCCAGTAGGCAAAGTGACTAAATTCATCTGCTGCGTCTTCTCGTAAAGCAGGAAACAAATGATCGACGATGAAACTCATGTTTGAATATCTGAAACGAAAGAAAAAAGGTATAATTAGATTTATTTTAATTCGAAATTGAAGATCAAAGTGATTGTTATGAGTGAAGTTTTAATTATGGATGCTGTGTAGCTGCTCTCTCATTTCTAAAATAATAAGAAGAAATGAGTTCATTGATTATTGAGAAAAAATATCTGCAGTGTAAAGAAGATTCTTTTAAAATTATTACATAAACAGGTCGACAACTCCAGTAATGTTCATTATGTTTTTCAATAAACATTAATTTGAATCAATTGTAATGCAAAACAGTATTTAAAAAATCACAGACAGCCAGATTAAGATGATTAGAATAACATATGTTGGGGAAGTGCCTTAAAAGTGATTTTCCTTAGAAAAAAAGGAAACTCTTGCTCTGATAGTATTCCAATAACTTTTTTTAATTGTATCTTATTATCCACATTGACATCACTAGACAATAAACATCAATAACAAAATCATGGGAACAAAATACAAACATGACAAGTCTAAAGAAAAATAGGAATTATCATCCCCAAAATTATTGGATAAAGTGCTAAAACACATAAAACCACTTAATTCCATCGACATTCAGGACTGAGAAGCAAGGAGAAAAATTTTAGAGAGTAGTCTAAAAAGCAACGCAATGAGTTAGAAGAATTCTGTACATGAAAATATACAATCGAACAATTGAATTTTGCAAAAGCAACGGTGATGAAAAATCAAAAGTTTACTAACGAGTGCTTACCCTATAAATTATAAGAAGATAGTCAGAAGGGGTTGCTTTACCAAACACCTCATCGGCACATGATCATCGAACAAGGTCAAAAAAATCTCAACGATTAGCAAACTAATTTTTAATCGAAAATCAAAGATAAACCTGGCTCTTTAAAATTTTTAATCTAGTCTTATATTCTGATAAAACTATATATTGTATATATATATGTGAAATCTAGCACTCTGCTAGCACACAGGTACTTTACTTTGTACACATGGTAAAGTCGAGTGAAATATAACAAACTGCACAAATCGTGCAGGTTGAGTATTTTTTTAAATACCATTCTTGAAAAATACCTTTGTTTAAAAATACTCTTAAAAATTAATCTCTATATTGCACTTTATGGTAGCAAATCATTTAAACACTAGATATTTCTCCTAAAAGCTGAGAGTATGTTGTTTGTTCGAGCTAGGGTCAAAAGTTTACTAGAGTATTAAGAACTCAGATGTATGTTAACTGGCTAGAGTCGAGTTGTCATCAGAAGAAGGCTGATATTTGATTGGCGGGAACAATTCATTGACGATATCGCTCTGACACGCATAACTGTAATCACACAAATAACCCACCTGTGAAATTCCTATCAAAAAAGATTCTACTATACTTTTCCAACCTTTCTTTCAGCGTCCCTGTGTTAATTTCTCTAGCATTAGTTCATTTTGTAGTCTTAGAAGAGTTTAGTTTCAAGTTTACAGCACCTTAGGTTAATTATCAGAAACTTTATAATTACAAGACGAATTACATAAAAGCATCATAATAAAACATATATTTCTATAAAAAGCAATGATTTGAAACTCAAAGTAAAAAGTTTTGATTTCAAGTCTTGGTTTCTGGCAGAAATTCTCCAACAAAACAGAATAAGAAAGTATAAGAGCTTTAAAATTAAATATCCAGAAAGTATTCACCAATTTCGTCATGCACAAATATATAAAAATTTGTCTACGTTTTCAAGTGTTGAAAAATAGAAGTTATAACAAATATTTTACTCACGATGATTGGAATGTTTGAGTCAATTCGTGTTTCAACTCGCCACGATGATTAATTGTGAAGATCCGCATTATTGGAATACCAACTGCTCGATAGGCCCAAACATCCTAAAAGAAAATTATAAATTATTTAAAATATTTAAAAATACAAAAGATGATAGAATGTTTTTCATTTATAAGAGATTCTTACGTTTATTCGATTTCCATATCCTGCATAGAAAGGTTTAAAGTCTTCCGGAAAGAGGGCTTGTATATCACTCAGGCAAGAAATTTTAAACTCTTCTGGTTTTTTCTCGATAACTTCACGATGGAAAGCGGAGATCAAACTCGTAGGATTCAAAAGAAGAGGTCCCTCAGGCAAAGACAAATCTCCTTGCTTGATGCTTTTCAAATATTCTCTAGTGACTCTCGCCTGACCTATGGCTCTTGCAGAAAGGTAAAGCAATTTATAGCCATTATTTTTAATTTTAGTGAAGAGTTGAGCAACTCCAGATTGTGCCCAGTCCTTTCCAACAATTGGCAAAATGTGACCGAGGACATCAGATTTGGTAATCGTTCCATCGATATCAGAAATTACAATCTTGTCGTCCCATCGCCATCTGTAGATGTGACATTTGCAACGAGTTGTTCCTTGATAAGCTGTCGTAACACTAAACACGACTTCGTTTGGACCTTCCTTCAAATTTAGAGTAGCCTGCAAACAAAATATGTTCTTATTATCTTTCTATTTTAAAAAATGCTTTAGGGTTGCCTCTTATATTTTAAAAGCAATTCCCAATTTTTACTTATCAATCAAATCTAAACCTCTCAATCATGAAAAGTCAAACAATTTAAATTAACAATTAAAAACTAAACTGTTGGTTAAATTAGAATAAGTATGAAAATCAGTCTTCTGATAATTAATTTCTTTCTTCGAAATAATTTTGTAAATATCAATACAATTTTTTATTTGATTCTTTTTGTCTTTTCTTCAAGAAATATTGTAATTAATGAACTATCATTCTAAAGTGAAAATTCAAATTCATAAATTTTCCCGCCACAATAAAAATATAAACTTAGGTTAGTTTTTTTTCAAATTTTCAAAAATAACCTATTTTATCTATTACAAATTAAGGTAAATCACCTTTTTTAACAATATTAAATATACTTCTTCAAAAATTTGTAAGTTTTAGGTGAATCTGTGATGAAATAGTTAAATAATCGTAAATTGGAAATTTGCTTCTATATAATATGTATTTTCAATTTGTGCGTTGGCGGACCTGCCAAGATCAGTTCACGAAGTTCTTTTTTGAAATCGTTACCGTTGAATTGAGCTCCGTGATTTCGGACCGAAAGTGGATAGTTTTAGTCGGGTTTTCATCTAAATTCATGGCATTTTCGTACCGGAGTCACTATAAGACCAAGATTTTACAAAAAATTTGGAAAATTTTAGTGAATTATTGCTGATTTTCGAAATTCGAGTTTTCCGGTAAACAGCACGATCCGCCATTACGTTTTCTGAGAACTTTTTGACGATTTATTTTGTATTTTTTGCTCGAAAAGTGCACGAATTTCGGATTTTACGTGACAAATTTGAAACTGCAGTGACTTTTAACAATATTTTGTCGCGTTTTATCGCTTATGATGTATTTTATCGGGGTAAAAATGTTCAATAGTTTGTCCTTGGAGATTTTGTCAAATTTTCTTCGCGCGGGAAATGTATTTTGTAAATTTACAAGGAGGGAAGGACAATCCTCTCTAATGAATTTTTTAACCTTTATTAATGTCAATCGTGGTTATCTACTGCGAGAATATTGTTAGATCAAGTTTAATACGGATTTTTGATAAAATTCGACAATTTTTAAAGATATATAGGTTAAAATAAAGTGTTGCATATATTGAAAATAATTCCTGGAATTCGTGGTCGCCATTTTGAATTATATTGTTAAAACTTTCTTTGTTCTAAATTCTTGATAACTTTTATTAATGTCAATCGTGGTTATCTACTGCAAGAATGTTGTTAGATCAAATTTAATACGGGTTTTTGATAAAATTCGACAATTTTTAAAGATATATAGGTTAAAATAAAGTGTTGCATATATTGAAAATAATTCCTGGAATTCGTGGTCGCCATTTTGAATTATATTGTTAAAACTTTCTTTGTTCTAAATTCTTGATAACTTTTATTAATGTCAATCGTGGTTATCTACTGCAAGAATGTTGTTAGATCAAATTTAATACGGGTTTTTGATAAAATTCGACAATTTTTAAAGATATATAGGTTAAAATAAAGTGTTGCATATATTGAAAATAATTCCTGGAATTCGTGGTCGCCATTTTGAATTATATTGTTAAAACTTTCTTTGTTCTAAATTCTTGATAACTTTTATTAATGTCAATCGTGGTTATCTACTGCAAGAATGTTGTTAGATCAAATTTAATACGGGTTTTTGATAAAATTCGACAATTTTTAAAGATATATAGGTTAAAATAAAGTGTTGCATATATTGAAAATAATTCCTGGAATTCGTGGTCGCCATTTTGAATTATATTGTTAAAACTTTCTTTGTTCTAAATTCTTGATAACTTTTATTAATGTCAATCGTGGTTATCTACTGCAAGAATGTTGTTAGATCAAATTTAATACGGGTTTTTGATAAAATTCGACAATTTTTAAAGATATATAGGTTAAAATAAAGTGTTGCATATATTGAAAATAATTCCTGGAATTCGTGGTCGCCATTTTGAATTATATTGTTAAAACTTTCTTTGTTCTAAATTCTTGATAACTTTTATTAATGTCAATCGTGGTTATCTACTGCAAGAATGTTGTTAGATCAAATTTAATACGGGTTTTTGATAAAATTCGACAATTTTTAAAGATATATAGGTTAAAATAAAGTGTTGCATATATTGAAAATAATTCCTGGAATTCGTGGTCGCCATTTTGAATTATATTGTTAAAACTTTCTTTGTTCTAAATTCTTGATAACTTTTATTAATGTCAATCGTGGTTATCTACTGCAAGAATGTTGTTAGATCAAATTTAATACGGGTTTTTGATAAAATTCGACAATTTTTAAAGATATATAGGTTAAAATAAAGTGTTGCATATATTGAAAATAATTCCTGGAATTCGTGGTCGCCATTTTGAATTATATTGTTAAAACTTTCTTTGTTCTAAATTCTTGATAACTTTTATTAATGTCAATCGTGGTTATCTACTGCAAGAATGTTGTTAGATCAAATTTAATACGGGTTTTTGATAAAATTCGACAATTTTTAAAGATATATAGGTTAAAATAAAGTGTTGCATATATTGAAAATAATTCCTGGAATTCGTGGTCGCCATTTTGAATTATATTGTTAAAACTTTCTTTGTTCTAAATTCTTGATAACTTTTATTAATGTCAATCGTGGTTATCTACTGCAAGAATGTTGTTAGATCAAATTTAATACGGGTTTTTGATAAAATT
>UCOH01000152.1:0-28784 GCA_900474275.1 Synergus japonicus
TATATATATATATTGTATATTTATTTATTTATATATATATACATATAACTATAAATAAATATATATATATGCGTGTGTATGTGTGTGTGTGTGAAATCATTGGCTTTTGTCATGTTTTCTCATGTTTTTTGTAGAAAAATTACCTATTCAGTGAGTACTCGATGTCTTTCAATGAAGCATTGTCTAAATTCCAAAGCTGCTCCGTTGTTGCGTGTCGCATTCTGAAATCCTAAAGAAAACGACGGACTTATAAACTGCACTGAATCAACAAGAGTAGAAGTAGATTTATATTGAATGATGGATATTTATTTATTTACTCCTTTTTTCATGCCAAGAATGCACAAAATACTGAAAAATAAGTTGAATTCTATGTAGAAAGAGCCCCATTAACCCATTTCACCATAATCAGGTTCTAATCAGGGGCTAATTGGTTATTAGGTCTGACAAAGTACCTAGGCTGGGATTTTGGGTTTTTGTTTGCTCAAATTTCAGTCGGAGGTTGATCGATGGTTGTTTAGGGGCTGATCGGATCTTTTTCTCGAATAATTTTAGCTCGAGCTATTTTTTTTCGAAATTTCCAGGCGGAAGCTATTCAGGATCTGGTCGGGAGCTAGTCAGACTCTGTTCGGGCTCCACTTGTGTTAGAATTTCCGAAGAAGTGTTATAAAATTAAAGGTAATAACTAAAAAAAAAGGGTAATAAGTTTGGTGTCCTGAAACACATTTTATATATTGTTTTTTTAATCATTTTTCATAAGTATTAATATATTATCTATACCGCAAACAATCAAGCCTCGACTAGCACAAGGCGGGCCAACTGACTAGCCCCCAACTAATCAAGCATGATGTTACTGGTCGGGTACCAGACTAGTTCCCCATTTTAATTAATTTATCGAATTTAATTTAAGGAAATGTCATGGTGACGAAACTGATAAAGTCAAGATGTTTACTCAAAAGTTGGAACTTTAATCAAATGACCTCTCGGCAATAACTTTCGAGTGGACGAAAAGTGGTTTTATTACCATAATCGGATATCGTCTCTATCATTTATTTTCACATCTTTCTCGAGTGAAAGTAAGGATCCAAATTTTTATAAAGGTTTGCAAGAAATTTTTTCATCAAGGTGAATAAAAAAGAACTGTTTTTTTTCGAGAAGCGTTCAAAAGTATTAAAAATAATTTTCTGTTATAGTTTTGTGAATTAATAGAATGCAAAATAAATGCAGAAGATTTTGACAGCATTTTTGATTGAGAGAACATGCTCTTGAACTCTTCTTTGCTTGATCATTATTTCAGAACCGGTAAAACTTGCTTTCTATTTCGCCTGTTTCAATCCGCTGTCAACTTAAAACACTTTTGTACGTGAAGATGGTATTAATTAAAAGATTCGAACGCTAAAAACTAACTTTTAAATATTTTATATAACATAAATTCCGAAATTAAAAAAAAAAGATAAAATTATTAACATAATTATGAGGGTAATAAATCATAGAATAATAAAATAATAAAAATAAAATTCTAAATTAGCTGATTGTAATTCAAATTTGATTGTCATATAGACAATAAATACATTTTAATCTTATCTAAGTTTAGTTTGTATTATACTTTTCTTGCTTGAATATTTATACGACCATGGATCACCAAAGAACTAGTTTATTATGTATGCAGTATAAAATGTGCCTTAAATACACAAAATAAGCTACTTACAATTCAAATAACTCCTTTACAATTACAACTAAGTAATTTAAATGATTTTACCAAACGCTCGTATCCAAAGATGTTCTGATAAAATAACACAGAGAATGTCAACTTGATAACAGTATAAAGTACTCAGAAGTGTAAACACTTCACTTATTTCGCTTTAATTGACACTTGCAAAATCGATTATAATAAAATAAATTAAAGTAGCATACGTTTTAGATTTTAAATCAAATTTCTCTTGTTTCATAAAAAATGTATCCACTAATTCGTGAATAATATACATTAAATAATATTTTATTATGAAATTATTTCTGCAGGTAAAAGAAATGTTAAATTGAGTTTACTGGTCTGTTTCACAATTATTAAAGCAAAAAATACTTTATCTCTTAATGACTTCGCATATTATTGACCTTCTTCATTGTTGGAAACTTTTTTCACGTGTAATCTTGAAGACTAATTTTTATTTATATCATCTCTTACTATCTACTTACTTCAACAAAACATGAAACAGATCAAATTTTAAGTAAAGTAGTGACATAAGACTTATTGTTTAGCTTAAAAAAATATACATCATACCAAAAATTTATTATTCTGTAAACTATTTGTAGTGTAAATATCATTAACGTACTTATCTGCCGGTACACGTGGAAATACAACGGGTGTATGAAAAAATTAGTATCTACTCGAATTCCCGAAACAAGATTATTTTTGTGGATTACTATTTATAGATCGCTATGTGCGATTATTTTCGCATTTCAACGCAACCGAATTTTGGTAATATGTGTTATTTAAAAAAATAATATTCTGAAAATCAACTCTCTTAATTTATATAATCTGTTATATCGTCTGAAATTTGTATCCCAAAGTCGAATAATTATTGAATTCTGTAGCTAAATTAAATCTAGGTCTTGAACAATTTAATTCAATGCGTTGTAGACATTGTGAACTTTGCTCTCAAGCTAAAAGTGATATGTACTTTTTTTGTTTTTTAAGTTGAAAAAACATATGTGTGGGTTGCAGGGTATTTTGTCATGACCTCGAAATCCTTGGTTTTACTTTTTGTGTTTCTTTTTCAATTCATATTACAAAAATGTTGTTTACCAGTATCACTTAAACCTGCTCAGGTATGAAATTCAGAGTTTCAGGATTGAGCAAAATTCTACTTCAAAAGTAATTTACATAACTTTACATTTGGCAATGCAACACTCAATTTATTGAAATAAAAAAGAAGCTGAATTTGGTAGTTTACCTTGAAATAACTTTGTCAGAAGTTTGATGGTATTCCAATACAGAGGACATCATAAATTACGCATAGTTTTGTATAATCTTCCAGTATCTGCTTCTCTCGATGCGTTCAATTACATGTAAGACTTCAGCTTTTGAATTTGAGAACAAAATAGTTTTTTTTAAGAAGATGACGTACACGTAAATTAAAGCGCACTTATAATGGAAGCCGCTCGATCTTCGCAGTTAATCGTTGTTATCTTTTTATTTTACTTTAGAACAACACCATTTGCGCTTTGCGCTGATTTCAAATCTAAAGAATTTGAATCACACTCCAACATTTTTGAATCTACGATTAAAAAAAAAAATTGTATCAGCTGATAATCTCCTGTGAATTTCAGAAGAGACTATGAAGTTTCACAAAAGTCGGCACTATCACTTCTTGAAAATTGTACTCAAATCCGCTTTTTTAAATGTCACTGATTCATAATATACGAGACGAAAGGACAAATATGGAGTTGACTTTAATTAAGAGAAATCGGTTTGATGTGCGTTGGTCTCCTTCTGCACAAGAACTAATCCGATGAACCCGCTTGCTGACTATAAAACTAAATAAAGAATAAAACGTGGAATAAACTCTTCTGTCGCGTTGCCCGAGACGATGTGATATGCCACCTTCGCGCCCGACTGAACACGCATGCGTCATTGATACATCGCTTTGACGTCACTGTGATTTCCAACTTGCAGCATTTTTCGATACATCTTTTGTATTTGCAAGTGTGAGAATGCTGTGTGAGAGTAGCACGCGGTTCATCATTGGAGAAAGAATTTTTATTCAATCTGGAAAAACAGGTTTTGCTACCACTAATGACGTTAATAAGTAACCTTTTTAAAGGCTCATTAAAGGACTTTTTCTTTCTTAAAAAATGAATTGTGTAAATGTGCTGAATTTAAAAATGATCTTAAGGCTCAAAAGATTCGTGGAGAGTTCCCATTGAGTTTAATTTGGAATTTATCATTGATTAAACTTTTTTTATATCTACTGGAAGCCATAAGATAGCCTATCGTGCCTATATTTAGATATTTTCAAAAACAGAATATGATATAGTAGTAGACACTCGAAATATCATATTCTGTTATCATATTCTTCTAATTCGAAAAACAATTGAAAAGAGGAACGAGATTTAAAAACATAATACCAGACAATTTTGAAGACAACGACACACCTTTGAACCCTATTAGTGATTATTTTTTGATTAACAATTTCCTAATTAAATGAAAAATAGTGGTAATTAAGTTATGTTAATCATTAAGGGCATGTGATACTTTATCATAAGAGCAATTTAGTTTACCCAATTATACATTCATAATAATAAATATTTTTAGCGAATAGGTGTCAATAAATCTTCCTCTCATATACACGAAGGTTTGTTGACTCTTATTAGCTAAAAATATTTATTATTATGAATGTATAATTGGGTAAACTAAATTGCTCTTATGGTAAAGTATTACATGCCCTTAAGAACTTTATCTCTAATAAGTTTCAAAAAAGTTTAAAGCATAGACAAATTTAATTTATTACTTTAGAAACTGGACTTGTTGAATTTTAATATTCGAAATATTTATAAATATTTCTAATTATTATTACGCAGGCTAATGTTTTACGTTTTGCTTACCCTCATTACTGATATTTGTATGTCTACTGCAGACTCATATTATCATTTAATATTATCAATGCAATTTATGACGTAAAAGAAAGACTCGTAAACACAGGATTAATGATTTATACATCTACCCAAGTGCGAATTGCCGATACTGACTACATGGCCCAATACTGAACCAATTTTGGCAGCCAAGTGTCGGTCAATGTTACTGGACCAATAACTGCGATCAAATCGCCCCAGTGTTGCCCTAGTATTGGCACAGTACATTGGCATTTAAAATTTGCCAAGCTTCTGCCGATGCTTAGCCCAGCGATGGCACTTTACTAGGCAGAAAGTCGGCATTACTCCGGAAAACCATTTTAGAAGTCTAAATACCAGATTCCGGTCCAGCGGTGGCACTTTACTGGTACTTTAAAGAAGTTCAAACGATTTTAGGAATTTCACAGATACTATAAAAGACTTTCGAAAATTTTTAATTAATAATTTATTTATATATTATTACTATAATATAATTTTCATCAATACTTTTACTTTCTGATAAAAGTGAAGATTAAAAATAGGAACATATTTTACTTAATGTTAACTCAAATGCGTTTTTAATTAAATGATCTCGAAACAATTCAATCATCTCGAAACTTAGGGTAATGGTTAGGGAGCTGGACTTGTTTCCCGTAGGTCCTACGTTCGATTCCCCCCGTGTTGCGTGCGAAATTTTATTTGTAATATATGCGTTTAAATTTACGAATATCGATTATTTATAAGTATATTCATAATATATCTACGTATAAATCATGTCCTTAATTAATATAACATTGATTTTTATTTTTTTATTGTTACTTCTAAGTCTAATGGGCCAGTGACGAGCCAGTGTCGGCTAAGAACCGGCCAAGTGAAGCCCGTGGTTATCATTTTGGTGTCGGCGTAGTACTGGCGGCCGAATCTCGGCAGCATCGTTGCCAGTACTGTGCCAACGTTTGGCCGTTTGTGATTTCGCACTTGGCTAATTAGTATGGTTTTCAGTTTTTCCATATATCCTCATTATATTCCTCTTGAAATCTCACGCAGTGATAACAATCTATACGCATGATACAAATAGTAAGTAGTATGAAACATTTTCCTCTGTATTTCCCATACGCGAATTTTTACATACTCTTTTTTCAAATTTGAATTGCATATCATATTCAGGGAATTCCAATAACACGGCAGTACAATTCTTGCTAATCATAAACTCTTTTATTAAACTCTTGCATACTCAACTCAAGTCGCGATGAACTGATGAGTTAAAAATATTACAATTAGTTTACACAGGCTATTTTTATTTCAAACTTTGTAATATCAACGTTCTTATCTTACCGATATAAAGGTAATCTGAATAAAAATAAAAACCAATAATCCCCCGAAAATTTCATCTTTTGCTCGTTTTCTTAGAAAGTTTTTCCAGGCTTGCAAAACATGTGAGTTTTATAAATAATTTTTTTTTTCTGTTATATAATTACAACGTACTTTTTAAATGTCGAACACAGTCATTTGTTTAAAACTGTTAGCTTCTACTTATCTCTCGTCTTTACAATTCTGGCTGATTATGGAATACCTATAATATTTTTATTCTTTGAGCTTTTTGTTATCAAAGCTTATGTAATATGGCTAATAATAATAATTGAGGGGCTGAGAGTAAAAATGGACCAAATAAGGGCAAAGGTGAATTAAAAAATACATATACGAAAAAATCGAAAATTATGTTGTATATTTCAATATAGTTGTACATAACAATGTATTATTTTTTAATACATCACTTTTTAATAAAATTATATTAAAATATACGATATAATTCTACTTTTTATTTTTTGTTTTTTTTTTGCGATTATACATGAACGAAATATATAATTAGTTTAATCTCCAGTTTTTTCATAAATTGATCATTGAGAATGTTTCAGTTATTTATAAACTTGTTCTTAGACTTGTTTACAAACAATACGCAACTCGAACATTTAAAATCCCATTATATCCCTGATTACATATACATCAGGAAGTCAAACTGGAAATAAAGAGATTTACGAATACACCTTTCATCCATTGACGTGTCAGTCATTATGTAACAAATTATAGTATTTTATACCATCGATAAGTTATATAACAGCTTGTGGGGAGGACGAATAATGTTACGATCTGTTACATGAGAGGAGGACTATAATATATTGAGATTTCACAGTTTTTATTGGAGGAAATGAACTTTCAAGGGATTTTCGATGATTTCAAGAAATTTAAGGAGTATGTTTTAAAGGATTTTAACGGATCTTAAGGATTTTCAAATGATTTTAATAGATTTCAAACATTTTTAGGAGTTTCACAGATTTTTCTATGCATAATTTTGTATTAAAGAAGGCAGATTATTATAACTTTTAATTTTCTCGAGGATTATAGTTCACTCAGTTTTCATTCCATATGATTTTATTTTCTTTCTTTTTATTTTATAGTGGAAATATTTGAAAAAAATGACGTCACTTGTGGGTGGCCTCTAAAAGCGATAAGACAATGATTTTATTTCGTATTGTTTAACTAAACTATGTACAAAATGGCTTTGACTATACTCCTACCCAAATTTAGACAAATTTATGTTTATTTTTGCAAAATAATAAATAATTATGTTGACATTTAATTATCACGTCACATGTAAATACATTTTCAGAATAGAAGAACTTAACTTTATATTTCAATGAAACGCTCTGAATTTATTCTTATCTGAAATTAATCATTAATTTATCATTAATTTATTCTTACTGTTACTTTGAATTATTAAAACAAAAGTTTTGATTTAAAATAAGTTGTTTTTCTAAGTGTACCACTTTGAATAAGTGTACCAGATATCACTGATTTGGTATGGTTTTAGCTGATTCAGATTTAGAGAGTGAAAGGAATTAATCATGAATTACATCATCTCTCGATGATAAATATTTTGTGTCATATATGCGAGTCTGTCTAGTTTTAATTGTTCGTTCGAGTTACAATGTAGCATGTATATTCCAGCAAATGCAAATTGCAGAATCAATAATTTACTAATTAATGTAGCTGTCACGCTTGTTCTTTCATATGTTGTTACAAATAAGTAAAAATATAGAAATTAATTTAAACAGTTTTATTTATACAAATAATCCTGTACGTAAACATATTTAACTCTTATTACATTCTGCAATATATATATTGCATTAATTTTCATACGTGCGTCAAAGCATTATTATTCTGGTATCACCCCTACCACATGACGAATTAAACCGCAATTTCCAGAATTAACAAACGGGTTTTCTCTTCCTGAAAACGCATTTATTCCCATGAATTTCTTCAATACGAAAAACGTCAGAGAATTAAATGAGAATACATAAGGAAGGATGCAAGCGACATAAAAGCCAAGAAAATTTATAGAAATTTTATGTATTCGTTACTAGATTTTTATTATACTACAATTTTCTTTAGTTTGATTGAGGCATTCAAGAGGATTTTCAGAAAAATCGAAATTTGATGGAAACATGTTTGCTTGACATCAACACTTAATGCAAATCAAGAATCTCAAATAAAAATTTTTATAGTCGAAGCATATGGTTCAATTAGAAGATTTTCTAAACGAATCAAGCCATAATTGTATGTAAATGTTTTTTAATTGAATTGTTAAATAGAATTAAAAATTTTTTATGGACTATTGTATTTTTTTCTTTTGTTTTAATAATTAAGTCTTTGTATCCCGTATGTAAATTGCCACGTGAGTGTTCTTAAGATAAAAGACTTCTTCTTGACAAATGAACTCTATTTTCTGGAACATGTCTACATCCAGTGATAATTAAGTACTTTGTTGATTCGTGAATAAATACAGTTATCGTTCCAGAGAATAACATCCATAAAGTTTAAAGCCTTCAGAGGTAGATCATTCATTTAAATACATGAGTATGAAACATTGTTTCGTTTTCACATGCGCATACATTTTAAACTTACTTGAATAATTGTATATAGCTTTATTGATTTAATAATTCGCCTTTGTGATATAAGGTGATCTTATATAATATTTCACTCGATAAATCCATTAAACCTTTTTCAGCCACCTTGATTTCAAGGTTGCTGAAATTATTATTATTATTATTTTAACCTTTTTTGGTGAAAGTAAAATAAATCAAAAAGTATTTATTCTGTAATTTGATCAATTTATGTGTACATCGATATGAATTTCAGACCGAATTCAGGTGGAAATTGACAATATGAACATATACATATATTTATTATAACTTTTTACTTTCTTACAGAAAATTTCTTCAAATATCTTGCCACTTATTTAATTTTTCGTTTTCAAATAATTGTTCAGTTGTTTAAATATTTATTTACCAGTATTGCTATGCAATATATAACTTTTTACAATACTGTTTCGTTGAAAAATTTTTCGGCACTTTTATTTACTCTACGTGAGAGCAAATTTAGCTATCACTGAAAAATTATGAATTAAAATTACAAGCCTTGAATAATTAATAGATATGAGATAAAATCCGAAGGCCGTTTCACCCAATTGGCTCTAGTTCTCACATAAAAAATATATTTTTTTTTCTTTTGTTAAATTCAAATGAGACAATTTGATGAAACGGTTTTCAAATTCATATAATTAACGGGTCGAAAACTATAGGATAGCTAGCTGGTTTAATTTCTAGCTTACGACACTTTTTTTTGTGGCACTGTGTTATCATTTGGATCTTTTAAATCGTTTTAGATTACGGCTTAATTTGTCTGGAAGATATGATGAACTCTTACAAAACTTGATAACTTTTTCAAGGTTTATGAAGAATAATCTCTCTAAACCTGAATCAGCGAAATTTTCGCTGTTTCATTCAGTGAACGATATTTTCCGTGGCAAAACAGCGAGAAAAATTTGTAATGTATTTTTTGAGGCATGAGCATTATCTATAGGCAGAAAAACATAATATGATACATTATTAATATATTGTTTTAAATATTTTTTAAAGAAAATTTATAAATTTTTGTACTCTGCATTAATATTCATTTTTCAAAGTATACTGTCTAAATCTGAATTAGTGAAAAGTGAGCCACTAATTTATTTTAGTGAAATTTTTTATTAATTATTAGTTGTATTTCTCTATTTCAATTCGCAGTTTTCAAGTTTTCACTAAAGTTTTAGTTAACAATAACTAACAATTAATAGAATTTTTCATTAAAGTAAATTAGTGACTCACTTTTCACTAATTCAGATTTAGAGAGTAAAGAGTTGAAATCTATTCTTAACCGAAAAAATATTTCCAAATTTTTGCAGGGAAATATTAACTGTCAATTAGCAAAATTTCACTGCTAATCAGCGAAATAAATTTTTCGTTGATTCGATAGTTAAAAACATTTACGTCAAGGAATGAAATAATGATAATCAACCTTGTAAGAACTGTGATACACAACTTCTTCATATTGCAATATTTTATTTTTAGCAAATCAACTTCTTAGAATAATTGTTTTAAAAGTATGCACTTTTTTTATCACGCCTGAATTATCTCCAGTGATTCCGGGATTACTCTTAATAAATAAGTGATAACGCCCATTTTCACTAGCAGCCATGAAAACATAATTGCAAAGCAGCCTTTCAAGATTCTGTCAAGCCATCTCATCCTGAAATAATAACACACGTTTTGATTAAAATAGCTTATTTTTCGTGTAAACACAAACAAGAAATTATTTTTAGCTTGGCATATATCCAAAGTCACCAAATACCATTTATACTTAAATTGTTAGAAGAAAGTCTGGCGTATATGATGTTCAGAATCAACATTTAGAGTTTATATATATTTTCTTAAATGTTTATAACTACAAATTCTTTTTCTATATCTATAATAATATGGAAATTTTATACAATTGTTGTTACTCTACTGATGTAAAGTTTTGAAGTATAGGATTTTTTAAAACCGTAAAAAACTTTGTAAAGTTAAAAAGTTTTCAAAGTTATCAAGTTTTACCTTTTTACAAAGGGCGCATTTTACTTGGTTTTCAAGTAAAATGGCCAATAACACTGTCACAGTGTCAAACATGAATTTTGACACTTGACCATTGACAATTTTCGGGCGTTTTAAAAAAAAACTAAACATAAAAAATAAGCCGATAAAGCCTTCTACGAGGGATGAAGTGAAAGTTTTGACCTTGACCTCGAGCAGTACAGAGCAAAAAAACCAGATGCCAAAGCAAGGCAAGGTCTGATGAGCTTCAGTAATTAAAATTTTATTATTCATGTGATTCAAAATGAACAAAATAAATATATTGCACTTGAATCAATATGATAGAGGAAGGTCGTTTACCTTTCGATACATGAGTTACTGACGACGTCATTAACGAATCAGACATTTTATAAACCTAGCGATATGAATTTATTTATAGCTTAGATGAATTAAAGGTGAATTATTATAGCTTAGTGAATGACTTGATGTTATAGGAAGTAAACAAAAAAATCGCGCTCGTCTTGTTTTGCTCTTAGTAAATGTTAAACAAGAAAAAAAGAAAAAAAGAAAAAAAGTTCGTCTGACTAGACGTCTGCAACTCCAGTCCAATTCTCGAGACTTCAAATTAAAACATTTTATTCTTATTTATATTTTTACGTTCACAACAATCAATTACGAATTGTGAGTTCAGTCTAAATAAATTTTACAACTGTAATACTAGAAATAAATTAAGAATACGAGATATTTTTAAAACTTTGTTTTATATAAACAATTTTGTTTTTTCATTTCCTATATCAGATTTTTAATCTTATTGTGTCGTCATTTTCGCAAACTAACCTCAGCATATTTTATATTTATGATTTTCACTTCATGTCATACTAAAGTAAATCCTGCGATTATATTATTTGCACCTTTATTGTTTAAGGCTTTCTGTGGAGTCTGTAAATTCTGTTATCAAGAGGAAAAGTTTTTGTTGAAACAATGTAAAGTTTTATGTTGAAAATTGAAAGTACTTTGCGTAAATCGATTTTAAATTTAGGCGGAAAATTGAAGGATCTAGTCAAAGCCCTGAAGAGAATAAACGATGCTCTCTTAGAATTAAGACAGACATTTTTTATGGAAAAAAATGATTGGACTTGTGGTTAACGATTTGCGTCAGTACGAAAGATGACTCGCTGGTAAATTGTCTTTGTCATTATCATCATTATTATAATAAGATTCAGGGAGAGGTAATTTAAATTATATCAACAACCTTGAACTTGTTTTCTGAAAGTGAATATTAAAAGACAATAAACCAAAGAAGAGCCTAAGAAGAAGAGATATTATTCTTTTATATTTAATTTACTCCTTAATTTCCACTTAAATAAAGAGTGAAGATTTAAAAAATGCATAACATGTTCTTTAAAAACATATTCTGCTACCAGACCCGCATATAAATTTTTTGAAATTAGTCTGTGTATGGTTGGAATATCCACAGAATGATCGAGGACACAATTTAATCACATTTTGCGATTTTGTCACGTAAGCACATGCTTATATTTAGAAAATAAATGTTTGTGACTTTTCTATTATCGCATATGTGTACTAGAATATTTATTATAATTTACAACTTATCATTATCGACTTCCATTCTGTATCTTGTAGTTGAACGCAGTTTTTAACTTATCGTGTGCCTATTATAATTATACAATAACGAGCAACAATATCGCATATACATATTATGGTATATTTTATCAAGAATTTTTTTTAATGGTTTACGTCAATGCATAATAGTGTAAAAGTTTAATTGTTTGCAATCATTGTTGGCACCTAAACCTATTGTTGGGACCCCTTTCTAATTTGTTTAAGACAATAGGAAAATACACATTTTTAACATAGTCTATTCGAGATAATATCATGTTTGCAAAATTTGATAAAAATTTGTATTTTCCTGTTTATTTAAAGCAAATTATAAGAAAGCACAATTGGTGCTCTTAGCCTACTTTTGCAAATATTTTTTAAGCGTTTTGCTTGACAAATTAAGAATTAAAAAAATTTTTCAGATTTAAAAATTAGCCTCTCTAAATTCTACTGCTTCAAATTTAGAAAGTTCTAAAGCTGAAAGGGTTAACTTTAAGATTTTTGATTGATTTCAACAATAAAATGAGCTTTGAAATTCAGTTAAGTTATGTGACCTAGTTTTCCGCTAACAAGTTGAACATTGATCAAACAAGTCTTGTAGACAAAGTTTGAACACCGCATTGTCATTCTATTTTCCGTAAGTCGTATTCAGTTACCTATGGCTTCTTGGATAATTCATAAGCAAGACTTCCATCACAAAAATTGAGTCAAATTGTGTCTAAATTTAACTGCAGAGCGATAACCGATCGGAAATTAATTATCAATTGCGAAATAATTATTTAATAAAAGTAAGTGGTACAAAACATATTTCAGATATAAAAATAAAAATTTTACTTTGTGGCTTCAAAGTTAATTGAGTTCAAATACTTAGGATATATACTTGTTTTAGTTAGTTACATTTTTCTAAGCTGAAATCTTATAATTCTGCAGAGTGTATCAGAGTTATTAGATAATGGCGGGAATTCCAATTTGTGTTGAAAATTCCAGTTGCGCAAACTGTCATATATGTCAGATTTTTTTTCAACGAAGAGCGATGGAATATCAAGTTCAACTTCATCTTTAATTTTTTATTCTAAGTATCAGTTTAAGGAAAATAATTCTTCAAAAGTTATCTCACAATAAATCAATTTTAAGAATGTCCCTTGAAATTACTTAACAATTTTAAATTAATAAATTTAATATTCTTCGCTGTGCGTCATTATAGGTTATTTCCAGTTATGGATTTTTAAAATTATCATCAATATTCATGAAAAAAAAAAGATTATGTTTCAATAAATCTTCATACATAAATACTTCATGGTAAATTAATTTCTGGATAACTTGAGACTAGTGCCAATAAAATGCAACAACTATTTCTTTTGAAACATCAAAATTTTGAATTAATATTGATATGAAATATTTGTAGATTATTACCTTTCGTAATAAATTTTAGCTGTACTCAGATCGTCTATGTTTTCGTGTAGCAGATATTTCTTAGCGCCTATAATGCACAGCCTTTAAACAAATGAAAATTCATATTTTTTATTTACTATTTAACATTTTTTATATAAAATTATTGTTTTAATCTCATCATCAACTTACCTGAAGTATTCACGAATATCAAATGAAAAATATGCAAATCCAAATGCCTCTACATCGCTCGGTGGTAGATTTGTTAAGAGCTCTAAAAAATTACCATTTTTGAATTTCCATATATTCATCAAAAAATATTCTAGAGAGCTATTGGCTACGTATACTTTTCTTTGCAGCTTCACAAGCCTATAGAAAATATAAGGACACGTTATATATAAACACATAAATATTTTGTCTTTATCGAGTAATATGCAAGGAAAAAAATCTCACATGGGCTTCTTTCCTGCTAATTTTAATATTCCATCGATGAAATATGCAGGTAGTAAGTGGTAAAACAGCATTAAAATGAAAAACATCGTTTTATTGGTGGTTATAGTGACCCTGGGAAACCATATTACTGTATCCAATGGGATGTCATCAGTAATTTGTAATCCCATTTCGATTACCTCTCCTGTACTTACTGCTTTAATGTTCCCCGAACAGCAATTGTAAACGTGAATGCTGGGATCTCTTGTGATACTAAATGGCACAAATATTTGAATATTTACATATTTATTTATATATTAAAATATTTAGTAACTAACATAAGATGAAATTTAATAGTAAGATGTATTCTTACGTTTGGAGGCCTCTTTTCCAGGTAGCAACTATCATTGCTTTAATGGCAACATCAACGGGAATAAAATCTGATATAGTTTGAGAATCCAAACACACTACCCTCAAAACTCCTTTTCCACCACCAATTAACATTCCTACTGGTCCATTGAAATTGTCTATCCATCCTGGGACGGGCTCAACAATCGTTGATATAACTGAAAATAATAATTTCCAAAAATAAATGTTTCACCTTCAGAACAATTAATTAATTATAATTAAATTTCTACCTATAGACGGTCTGAATATAATAGTAGGCAAAATATGAGAATAGTCATTGACTACTTGTTCTGCAAGCCTCTTCGTAAAAGTATATGTATTTGGAAAAGAGTCCATATATCTGTATAAATTATATTAAAAAATAAATGAGAATATTAGCAAATTTGAAATGAAATCTCATTTAAAGAAAATGTTTATTAATTTAGTTGAATTAATCAGGAATTTAGATCATTTCAAAGTCAATTCCACCTGTTTGTAATTCGCAATAATAAAGTAATTATATTTAAGCATATATACTTTGGAGTTAAAGTGCGCAACAGGTGGTCGTCCACTTTTTCGGCGATTCTTATTGACTTTTTCCAATCGACATCGAAAGGATATACTTTCTCTTCCACTTGCGGTTTATCTGCCTGAGAATAAGTTGTGCTCACATGCACAAGTGCCTTAAATTTCAAAGAAAGTGTCTCAATTAAATTCTTGACTTAAATTACACTTTAGAGTTTCGCAAATTTCAGGTTGAGTTTTAAAAGAAAAAAAAAGAAGTTAATAACATTATTGTCAGGGAAATTCGATTAATTTACCGACTTCTAAAGATTCCAATAAAATATCAATCATTTTAAGAGATTTTAAGAGCTTTTTATATTTTTAAAATATTGCGTATAATCTTAGGAGATTTAAACAGATTTTATGGAGTTTACAATAATAATTGTCTTGCCATTTTCCTTAGTTCTTTTATGTCCGACAATTTATCAAATCAGTTCCTTGACCTCAATATCAAAATATTTATGATCTTTCGATCGATTATAAGAAACTGAAATGATTGATGTTTTATATAAAATCTAAGGAAATTGTACAAAATCATATTCATTAATAAATTATTACTCTATTAAGTCTGCATTCAACCTACTTAATTAATTAATAAATGGAAAATTTCTATTAAAGTTTCATTTAACTAATTGACTTTGTACTAAAAATGTAAATAATTAAGATATCCTTGAAACCATACCACGAGCTTTTTAATTTCTGCTCCCAAAATGCAAATATCTCTCGTTGATCTCGTGTTCACAAATATGGCATGTTTTAAGCTGTCATCAAATCTTACGTTAGCTGCAACGTGAAAAATGATAGACACTCGTTCGATAATAACTTTTCTTTCCAAAGGAGGGAGTCCTAAAGCCTCTGCTGCCACATCTCCAGTCACTGGTATCAATTTATCAACAAAGTTTGGCCTTTCTTTTCGCAGTCTGTCAAAAAACTAAAACGTGAAATTAATCTTAGATAACCAAAAGTGAATTTGAAGATTTTAATTAACTAGATAATTCTGAAGTAACACTTACAGGAAGTGCAATCAATTGTCGAAGTCGATCATCAATCGAAAGTCCTTTCTTGGGTCTCATCAAAAGAAATATTTCTTGAATATCTGGACAGGATCTTAACAATTTTTCGATTAGAACCTTTCCCATAAATCCAGTTGCACCTGTTATAAATATACTCCTTCCCGCATAAAACGCCGGAATCGAATATTTAGGATCCATGCTTGCTAGACTCATCTGCAAAATAATCATTATTTAATCAACCTGTAAAATATTCAAATGTCTTCTAAATACCTGAATCTATTGCTTTAATTAGTTGTAATTTACTTTTCATATGAATTTAAAATGACCAATATTAGCTCTTTAATTTTAAAGTTCAAGTTAAGTTTTTTAAAACTAAGCTTACTTAAATCAATGAAAAATTAGTGAAATTTCACTGTTTACCAGCCAAATTACACTGGTTCTCAGTGACTTTTTTCTCACGATTTTAATCAGTGAAAAGTCTCCTGAAAATCAGTAAAAAGTCACTGAAATTTTGAGTAGTTTAGTGACGATTACTGTAAATTTCAGTGATTTTTCACTGATTCTCAGTGGATTTTCACTGAATGAAATCTTGAAAAGAAAGTTACTGAAAATCAGTGAACTTCCACTGATTTAATTTTACAGAGCATTGATTAATTACTTGTCGATTTAAAGCAGATAAGTTAATTTGTACGAAGCATAAGTAAAAATATAAAACAATTTATAATTGTAAGGAATCTATTGTTCAAATTTCTTTTTTATAAAAAAAGATAGATTACGGAACGTTCATTATCTGTGCGGGTATGAAAAACCCTAGGAATCTTAAATGGGAGGAGTTTGAAATTTTGAACATCTGTCATACGATTATAAATTATTAAAAAATCACTTTATGGTATTAAATAAATGTCATTTAATTACTGTTTTTTTTTTAATTTATCGCACAAAATGTCACTACACTTTCCACTGCAGACGTTGGCACCTCCACAACAAAATATGAAATGAACGTTCGATCCCACGATTTCAGGAAGTGACGATTGATTTTCATTAAAATAGTGCCATCTCTTGGGTCAAGGGGCATAACTTTAATTACCATATTTATAACTTCAATTAAGATTCTCTTTCTTCATCAGCTTTAAAATTCGAAACATTAAAAAATATATTGCCAGGTCGTGAATATAGTTTTACAACTTTCAATGATAGTCTGAAAGAACTTCAATTATTTAAAGACATTTTTTAACTGTAAGTATATTTTTAGGAGCTTGTAAATGAAATGCCGATTGTTAATTATTATAGATTAATTTTTCTACTATAGACCTCAAGTCATAATTATTAATACACATGAGGCATTGCCTAAATAAATAAAGTTCAAAGTTCACCCTCCTATCAGAGAATCAAATCATCAGAATCTTTTTTTTGCAATGAGAGGTACTGTATAGTATTTAAAATAAATATCCAAGATATCTAGCATGAATCACAATTTTAAGTTTTCCTTATTTTTGGGACCTTATGATCAGCTTCTTTTTATCAAGCTTTATTTCATATCATATCAGAAACAAATTATATAATAATTATAATCTTAATAATCGTTTGGTTGTTTATATACCAAAAAATTTTGACCTAATTTTTTTTACAATTGAGTAACGCTATCTTTTTATTTTGCACCTTTTCTTTCCGTATAGGCACTTCTTGATTAATAACCCGGAAAATATTTTACGGTTATCAAATTTTTTGTACATAGTCATCGAATCCCGAGGATACCGAGTCAGTTGCTCAAACAAAAGCTTGTGGTTGTTTCCTGCTAATTTCCAAATATATGGAGATTTAGGTTGACTCAATTTGCATTGTCTATAGGAGGAAAAATTACTAAGGAAAAATTGTGTAATCTGTTTTGAATTTAACAGACTCTTGAACTCATATTTAAATATCATTATTTTTTATATATAATAATATAAAACATACATAAGTGCATCATATACTTTAACTAATCGATTTGGACTAACACCTCCTTTTGTTTTGTGTTGCAGTGACAAATTTTCTGACAAACGACTACCCTTCAAGAAAAAACTATGATATTCTTCATGTGCTACTGAAAACAACCCAGGGTAAATATTTGCGGTTCGAAAATTTGTTAATTATTGATTTACAAAAATTATTTGTAAATCATTGACTTTTGATCCAGTTTTAAGTCTTTTATAACCAGATGCGGATTATTATTGACTTTTAAATTGTGGTTAGATAAGCACTTTGAGTGGAAAATGTTCCTCCTTAAAAGCAAAGAATATTAATATAATTTAAATAATGTTTTACTAATATTAACTAAAAACATCTTGATCTATACTAGTCTGAAAGTTTCACAAATTGCTATTTAGGTATTTTAATCACAGACATTTAAAAATAATGAATTAGAAAATAAGTATTGTCTTATCTATCTCAACTGAAGTGTGATTTTTTGTGGGTCATGCGAAATAACAAACAAGTGCCTTATAATCAAAATGAATTAATGTACATATAATCTGTATCTCACTTTTTGTTTCTATTTTGTATAGCCTTAGATTTTAAAATTCTCATTCTGTCCACGCACCAAAGAATTATACTTACGATTTTTTATTTTGTAGATAGATTTAAGAGAAAAGTGAAGTTTCAGTTAAATATCTGATCTTTTACTTACAGAAAATTTGCTCAATCCAATTTACAATTTTTGTTAATTTATTGACTTAATTTACTGTGTTAACGTACAGATTATGTTGTAAAATAATGTTTTAATAATTAATAAATCTCTGCCATTTTACGAAAAATATACAATCTCATTTTTTTATTGAATAAAATTTTCATGTTTCAACGTCTTTTTTAACGTTTTTCTAGAATATTTTATTTCGACAACCATCGCAATAGAATTTATTTAATCAGGATATAATTTAATTTCTTAATTATACTTTTCAATTTTATTGATTAATAGATCTGTAGATATGGAGTCCGAAAAGAATGCAGAAAAAGAAGAGTCAAAATTTCTTATCACTCCTAGTGTTATGTCTGGAAGTGTGGAAGATTCTGGATCTGACACCATCGATAGTCTGAAGCGACAGATGAAAAAATCCAAAAACCAGAAGTTCTTATCGTTTCTCTAATATTCTATAACATAAAAAAAGGAACTTGTTTAATATAAAAAAACTAATCAAGAAATTCATTCTCACGCTTGAGATTCGCTTTTTAGACTGAAAAAAAACAAGAAAAAGAAAAAAAAAGTTGAAGTCATCGATTCGAAAGTATCGGAGATTGAAAAAGAAAGACTTGACGAAATTCTTTTTGACGAATATGAAGAGGATGCAGAAGCCAAGACACCGAAATCTTTAATTCCATCTAGCGTGGCAGAAATTGTGTACTTTTTTACTTTTAAAATTTCATGCCCAATTTGAAATCCTCAAAGTAGTAGGTGAAACATGTTTTCTCCAATCTGCAGTCCACGAAAGCAATTTCCTGGTTCTCTCTTTAGATGGGTGAATCAATAAACCTGGGAAATTGTAATGTTTCTTGAAAATTGTGGTTTTCCTTTATTGAGAGTATTTACTGAAAAAAATTTTCTATCAAAGTTCTTTCCTCAATTTTTCATACTGCAATTCAATATCTATTTTTATGTTTATTTATTAAAGACAATTAATAGTTCAAATATTGTAAATATTTCATGGCTAACAAGATCTTAGAAAACTTTTTTTCTGGTATCTGAATATCTAATGTTTAAAAATCATTGACTTGATGCATCGATTTAATTATTAGGTGAAAAACGTGACTGCTTTATTAATACACCCAGTTAACACTTAAGTCAATATTTCAACTAAACGATTACTTGCGTCATGTTTTTACATTTGCAAAAATATAAATGGATATCACAATGATACGGAGTAAAAAGTATGCACATGTTTGCAAAAGACTTTCCTCAGCAAAAAGTATAACAAATTAGTTTTAAAAAATGATAAATTAGAATACTTAATAAAACAGTTTATATCTCTTTCAGTTGAAGCAATGGGAAGCAATACAGGTGATTTTTCTACAAATTCAAATTTATATAATTTTCTAAATATTTAATATAGTTAATAATATATAAATATTCTTGATTTAGGTATTTTTCTCCAGGACCATATATTTTTCGTTTAGAGGAAGAGAAAAGTCTAAAAAGTAATTTTTATTGATTCGATTTAGCTAAGGCCTGAGGAATTGAAAAAGAAAAAGAAGAAAATGACGAAAAAGGGAAAAAAAGCGGTGGAAAAAGATCATGAAGGGAGCCCGGCAGCAGAAGCAGAAAAACTTAGGTAATTTCTTTTTGTTAAACGTTAATGACTATTATGTGAACGTTTTTGGTAACAATATTGATAGATTTTTACAATTTTCTTCGTTTTCGTTGTATTAATAAAAAAAAATTAGTCGATTTCTGCACGACTTAATGGATTTAAAAAATAATTATCCATTTTCAGTATTAATTTCATTAATATTAAATGTAATTTGTGTAGAAGACATGAAAACTATTATAAATCCTTGTTAAAACTTCGTAGATTTTGACTCTACTTGTTCCATCCTCATCTATGTATTTACCCTAGTTTCTCCCCACCTGAGACTTCCCTCACTTTATTCCTCAGAGGTGTTAATTTCACAATCCGTTAGTTGCGAACCAGGTTCTATCGCGAACGATAAAACTCTATTTGAACTATCGACCCAGTGGGTGTGAGGAATTTATTGAGGAAGCAATATTTTTATCGTATGGTTTAAAAGATAATTACTTTAGAGAAATTATAGACTCTTATCGAGAAATTATGTACGGGTTTCCGCTAGAACAAATTACATTTTTTAAAAGTTATGCCGAAACTACGAGAGAGAAAATTAAACGTCAGGAAGAGCGGTAGGTTTATCTTTTGAATAAGAAACAAAAGTATAATTTGTTTTTTATTTAAATGATAAGCTTTGATAAAATTTTATCCAATATTTTTTTATTCTCACTAGTGAATGAAAATGAAATGTTGAATGTACTAATAAACATTAATTTTCAGAAATCGATTGATCAAGGAGTTGTATGATGAAATAAGATTGGAGAAATTGAACTTCAAAAACCAAGTGGCTCTCGAAGAACAACAAAGCTCTTTGCGAAAAACTCAATTGGAAGATACTTTGCTTACAAATTTCGAGAATCAAAAATCTTACATGGATTACATGCTGGAATCAAAAGAATTAGAGGAAGTTAGTTGATTGCAATTAGTTACATAATATTCTAAAAGAAAGATTTCTCCTCGAATTTTAAATTTAGGTAATTCGATTCAACAAAATAGGAAATTTAACTTGATTATATTTATTTTTAATATAATTTCAGTGGGAAGAATACATGACATGTGATGGATTACCTGATACAAGAGTCTTATTTGAATTAAATACCTTTATTTATTTATGGTCCATAGAAGATGAGCAAGCTAGTATGGAAATGGTTCCAAAATATTGTGAAGTTGTTATTTTCGTAAGTTTATAATTTTATTTCCTCAAAAAGAGTTGAAACCTGTATTCAGAATTAATTTTTGTTTCAGTTGCTGTCTAAATTAGAAGAGAAGATTAAATTTCCTACTATGTATTCCTCAAGTTACATAGAAGATTGTAAATCCGTGAGTGATGTTTTCTGCAAATTATTATTTAAATTTCCATTTAAATTAATTAGTTAAATTAATTCAGATTAGACAGGAGTTTAGAAATAAACTCCAGTTTTGGATAGACGCAGCAAATTATTCTCTCTTACGTCAAATTGAAAAAGATATGATAAGGGTGGATTTAAGAAATGCAAGATTTATACAGAAATCAAAAGATCTTGTATGTTGTATCTGGGCTCTTATACGATTGCCAATCAGCATCAAACAAATTGCAGAAAAAGATAGGTAAACAGAAAAAAGAACTATGAGCAAGTTTTTTTTCTTTATTAAGCTTATTTAATCATAAATCTTATCAAACTATAGAATACCAGTTGATGTAACATTTGAGGAAATCGATTTAACAATAAAAATGCCAGGAGACCTTGACTGTTATTCGATGGCAATTAGAGGATTGTGGTTAAATTACGATCACTATTCTGATTTGGGCACGTCGTATGAAATTCCCGAGATTCCTGAGAAATGTCGAATGGACATGGGTAAAAAAATGATCATTTGAATCCATTAAATTGAATATTTCTCACACATAATGACTTTTCTATAGACTTGTTGACTTACTGTCAAAACGAGTTCGAAACAAAACAAAAAATTCGGGAAGAGCAGCAAGAAGGTCGCCGTCTGCGGCTAGAAGAGAAAAAATTGTTGCTTGAGAAAATGACTAATCCTCCACCACCGCCACAACCTTCAAAATCTGAAAAAAAAGGCAAAACAGGAAAAAAAGGATTGGACCTGTTAAAAACGCAAAAGAAACTGGAACCGGAACCAGAGCCTGAACCCCTTCCTTATTTACCCACACCTGATGAAATTATATTACAAGAAGAAGGTATTAAATTATAAGATGAGATTATGAAATTATACTTCTTGACAAGAGTAATTTATTCATAATTTAGATGACATCAGAAAGGAATTGAGAAAATCTCTCTTCACAAGATGCGAGAAAACGGAAATTAATCTACGAAAATATACCATTTTGGGAGGAATCTACCACATTGATTTGGTTTATCAACCACCGCAACCAAAAGATTTAAGGAGAGACATTTTCCTTACAACTTGTAAGTCTCGCATGTCAAATTCTTCTTTAAATTTATTTTATTTACATTTCTCAAAAAATTACATAGTCTAGATAAGTAATTTTTAAAAATATTTGCAGTACAAATTCCAAAGGAAATTAAATTTGTACCCTTTTCGAAGCCATACAAAGCACCTCCACCAGCTCCGGAATCAGAAAGAACGCCAGAAGTAATAGAAGCGGAAATGAAAGCTTTGGAAGCAGCAATGGAAGCTCTTGCTTTAGTTACTTTAAAGTGAGTTACTATATTTAGAAACATAATATTTTAACATGAGAGAAAGAACCTATTACTATCGATCTAAAAATGAAATACATATACACCTAACTAAATTCTTCTTTAAAGGCTTCCAGATTCAGTTCTTTGGTTCGAACCTCCATTAGTTGCTCACTGGATACCAGAAAAGAAAATTTGGTCGACCCAAGATGTCCACGATATTAAATACAACGAAGAAAAACAAATAATCACCTTCAGATCTGGAAGACTAGGTATTCACGGATTGGCTGGTTTCAAATTCATCAATTTGCCTTTTCAAAGCTGGGAACTGAAACCAGAATCAGGAAAAAACAGTGGAGGTGGAGTAGTTTTAAGTATTACTGCTGCTATCATTCAAGCGGAGTTTATTGTCAGAGTTAGTTCTTTATGTTAATCAATAGAATTATTACAACAATTTTTATTTAAAAGAAATCAAATCTTTCATTATCAATTTTTAGGACGATTTGGTTTGTCTTCATTCATTGGTAGGTGGAACTACAAATGCTTTGCAAGATCTCGTAAATCAGTATATGAAACTTCATTTACTCATAAAAGTATGTAAGAAAAAAAAGGATGTATAAAACTGCTAACATTTTCAAGAACATAATACGTTAATTTGAAACATTCTTTGCATAATACAAAAAGCTTGTTTGTCAATTGAAAATTTTTTAACGACTCTGTAGTCTAGACTTCTATTTTTAGAAAGTAAATATAGATTATCATATAATTGTAGAAAATGCGGGATGGTGGATGCGACCTCTTTCCGGAAGCTGATGCTTATAGTTACGTCAAAGGATTACCAATTAAGCATCCAGTGACTGAGAAACACTTACAGGCATGTGTTGGATTGTTGTGCACTGCGTATACATTTGTATGGTCTCGATGGAACGCAACTCGCGTTCCGCGACAAATTGTAATTCAGTTCAAGGAATTACATGGATGTATTGCCAAGCAGGTACTTTTGCAGACGTCATTGCATTTCTTTTCTGCTGCAACCTCCATTAGTTTATCTGCATACAAAACTATTTAATAGCTTCGTAAAATGTCTAGTTTCCAAGAAACATAAACTTGAATTCTTCTCAAAGATCGTTTAAGGAAAATAATAATTTATTTGTTAATTCAAACTATTTCTTTTAGCAAACGAATACGACTTTGCTGGTAACTCCTGGTCAAACAGTGGCAGTTCAATGCACGGAAGTTAGTTCAGAGTTCAGTGAAACCCCCGTGGAAGGTGATGATGCCAAGGTGAACAAAGGATTAGCGGCTCATATTTATTTAATATTATTAATTATTAATGCCATAATCGAAAACTTAAAATACTTCTATGTTATTTAATTTTAGTTTTACGCTGATGTTTATCAAATGGCTTTGCACAATGCTGGAATCAAAAGCCGGATTCTGATGAAGAACATGTCTTTTAAGCTTGCTACGACCGTTACCAAATTATTAGAAAGTACAAACGTAATTAGCATGTCTTCTTGACATATATTTCTCTTATTTAATTTTTCATTTTACAAGGAAGCTAAAATGTGATATTACAACTAAGAAAATTGATTTCAGTATATCACTGTTGCCTAGAAATTAATTATGTTGAAAAATTCTAAAGTTAGTTACAAATTCTGAACTAATGATATTACAAATGTGCCTAAGAACCTTTGTGTCGAGGTAAGGAAATGGAATAAAAATGATGTTTCCACAAACGATTCATACAATAATTTATTTAGCTTTGATCGTTAATCTGTACTTTTATGATACATTTACAGAACGTGGATTTGCGTAATGGGGTTAATTGCAACGGGCTATGCACAAGTAATTCTTTCAGAACGTTCTTTAAACTCAAACGTTGAATTCAAAGTCGAAATGAAAAATAATCTCAGCTATACCTTTAACAAATCTATTTTTGCAAGTACGCTTGTACTACGACGCTGCTATTTTAAATTAGATAATAGTACATACCTTCTGGTTTTCCATGAAAAAATAAGCTTCGAGTTATGATAGATTAACAAAATAGGTCATTCTTTATCTTTGAGTTTTTCCGATGAGCCATATGGACAACTGACTCTGCTGAAAAACTCAACTTTTATAGTTGCAAAATATATTTTGCTCTGTTGCAATATTCTGCTACTTTTATTTCGATTCAAGTCCCTCGATTCTTTTAAAGATCGAACTCAAAGGAAAAGTAGAAATACTAAAAAATTCTAGCTTTTCTTATCTACTTGAAAATTAAATCTCAACCACATAAAATAATTTGATTTCTAATTTTTAAGAAAATAATTCGTCATTTGTTATTCCTTGATGATGCGAAAAATAAAATACTTCAATTGACTTGACTCGAGATAACAATAGTTCATATGATTGTAGTATTTTTAGAAGTTGAGAAGTTTCCGCCATACTAAATTAAAATTGACTAATTCGATAGCATAAAAATTCATATTATAATGAATCATAAATTAATTTAATACTCCTTCTAAATATATCTATTGAGTCTCTCTGGAATTTCGAATATCATTTTTCTCATTTTCCGATGCAACGATAACGAATTCTCTGGTTTAAAGACTCACGTCTGCAATCTGAATATCTGCTCATTATAAAATCAGATACAAAAGAATCAGATAAAAAAGAACTTCGATACAAGGAAAAAAAATCTTTATCATCGATGGGCACCTGAGAAATCATTTGAAGCTTGCTTTTTGAAATTGAAAACAAGATTTTTCAAATGCTTATCTGAATATGTCGTTTCGATTAGTTAGCTAGCCTCTTAAACTATACAGTTACATATACACAGATACACGTTAGTGTGATCAAGGTTACTATAGGATGTATATGGAAATCAAAATTTTGTTACCTAAGACCTGATTCAGATACAACGTACTTTATGTAAAATGAAAAATGTTCAAATGTAAAATATTTAAATGTGAAATGTGAGATGTAATGATGATCCTTCACAGTTTTAAAAAGTGTGCACTTAGTCTCATTGACATTACAGTGATCGATCCTTTCCTCTAAACACATTCGACCTGAATTTTAATGATTGACGGAGATACGCATTTATGAGGGACACACTCGTTGCAGTATTAGCTCTTCTGCGTAGACACGTTACGCGTATACATACGAATCTAGGTCTTTCAGCTACAATTGAGCCTTTTTCTAACAAAAAACTAGATTATTCTAACAAAAACTAGACGACTTAGCCTATTCAGCTTTATTCTTTTCGTTAGTTTGCTAAATAACGATCAGAGTATGCTGCTGCACGGTAAACTGGCACTGTTATGAGAATTTAACTTGATGCTCCAAGGAGAATGTCCATTTTTAACTTCAACTTAATTTAATTTACAGTAAAGAATAGAAAAAGCCGTCATAGCAAAATTTTCATTCAATCTCTCATTCTCATAAAATTCGAGAAAAATTGTCAACATTTAAATAAAAAACTTAACCACGATCTATTTTAAAAAATTTTATAAAGTTACTTGTATCTCAAGTACTACTATATCACGAATGAGTATGATCATTGAATATCTAGCAAAATTTAATACATTTTTGTTTTGTGTTTTGTAAAATAATATTTTACAACAAAATAAAATAATATTTTAGTAGTTTAAGAGTCGAGAGCAATCAAAAATTAAGGACATTAAAGAAGAAATAAAAAATAAAACATTTGTTTGGACCAGTCTAATACGCATTTTATTATATTTTACATCTGTAGGGAAAAAAATCAACCCTCAATTTCTGTCACAACTTTCAACGTATTTTATTATATCTTTATGTTAAATATTACGTTACAAAGCATTGAAAAATGATCACTTCAATCTAAGTATTGATTTTCCACCCTCATAAGGATAATTTTTCACTTGAAAAAAGGGTTGTTCGTTTTGCCTGCTTAATCACAATTAGTTTTCCACTAAATAAAAGAAGTTTAGAAAGTAAAAAAAAATGAAAAAAATTATTAATACACCCTTAAAATCAACATCAAACATTATTATCTGAGAAGAGAAATATTTATAATGTTTATAAATAAAAACTTCTAAGGATATAAAAATACTTTACAAAGGGACAGCAATGACACTCTCCCCAGAGCAGGAAGATTTTTATTCGAGTCTCGTGGAAATTTTTCAACAAGTTGTCGACACAATATTCTGCATTGTGAATATTCACGATAAAAGATCCGCCTTATTGTGTCCACATCTTGAACAAGTATAGTAGAGCTATTAATTTACTTATACACAGTACATCGGAAACAGATATCCACTACATCTCACTAGAAATTCATTGCGCAGCAAAAATATCGTGATTTGAATAATCAGTTTTTTATTTTAATTTTTTTTTCTCCGGTTTCACACTCTGTTCTAATCGAACTATTTAAGGTTCTAACGCGCGTATATTTTGCTGAAAATACAATCTTTTAGGAACAAACTATCATGTTGATATGTGAGATTCAAATTTAGCAAGGCATCAAAAGCTCTGGAAATTGATAAACACTTCAAAACGAAATATCCATTCTCTATTTTTAATTCGAAAAATATACTTTTAAAATTTTAATAGCAGGCATTTAATAATCAATTAATATTTTCTGGACACTATAGAGGGATACCTTCATTGAAAAATTGCAAAGTTAAACAAATATTGTAAATGCTTTTTGTAGTTTTTAACTGAGCGTTTGGCCAACTCTTTAAATACAGAATAAATCTATCTCACGGTTCATATCTATTATTTAAAAAAAATGTATTTATGCTGCATTAGATGCAGTGTCCGTAACATTTGCGATACATTAAATACATGACATCCAATAATTATTAGTAAATTGTTATCTAAAAATCGGATTTTTCTTTTCCTTTTTGTTTAATTACAATCTTAATATTTCTCAATATGTACTATACAATTAATATATTAGAAGGCAGATCGCGTACGTGACTTTCACTCATATCATTCCTGGATTTATGATTTTCATGAGCAATACATTGCCAATCAAATCTCTATATTCCTCTACATTTAGTATTTTTTCTTTGGCTTTTCAAATGAAGGTATTTTCTTACTGCGCAATGTAAAAAGCGCAAGAAGTTTAACATCGAACATTTGTCTTCAATAGAAGTTCGCCGTATTCTCGCTAATCTAAGTTTGCTTATCGCCAAACCTTAGCCACACTTGACATACATCACAATATAAAGTAATCATATCTAAATGTAAATGCATTACTCCTTTATATTATAAATACTCAAGCCGCTCCTAATTTCTTCGACGATCGTTAAAGGACATTAAAAAGTAGATACTTTCTCCTAAAGAAGTCAAAATTAGAAGTCGGAATAGAAGGTCATAAATCAATCGAATCGTTAAGGATAGTCAGGAATCTTATTGTATGTACAACTGGATTAAATTATAAAATAATCTTTCACACAACGTCTTTCATGGCATAATTCCGCGTCCCTATAGAAACTTCGTTATAATATCTAATTAGTATAACGACGACATAGATTTTTGCACGACGAACAAACATAATAATAGACTAACAAAACGACACCACTCCTAATCATATACTTTATTGACAATATCCAATAAAATTTCTTTACTGGCAGATGAAGGATTTCTACAATCAATGTGCACAATAAAATTTTCTATTCGACACAACCGCCCTCCACTCGAATTGATTAAACAATACGAAACTTGTTACAAAACTATTTTTGTAAACAAGAACATATTTGTGTAAGATATTAAAACCTTAACGCACGTCAAACAAATCAGGTGAAGAGAGTGTATTTACAGGCTACGACATACAAACAGTATCTAAGTTTATGTGCTACGCAATATTATCTGTATATTATATATATATTTATATATATAATTTAT
>UCOH01000153.1:0-17413 GCA_900474275.1 Synergus japonicus
AGAATTGAATTTTCAATTTAACACTTGGGTCCAACGTCCTTAATCATTAATCTTCTTAATATCCTTTAAATCTGTTTATATTTTATCGACATTATATAAATTATTCAAATGTTTCAATTCGAAAATCAGCGTTTCCGTTCTAGAACAGTATAAAAGAATTTCACCAATAAAAGAAAAAGTAAATTTGAAGATAGGGGATCGTGGTTTACACGTAAAACCAGCATTGCAGTTTAAAGAAAAAGTGAGCCAGTCACATTAAAAGGAAAGAGAGAAAAGGTGTGCATGCATGTAAAAGAGTGAAAACGTGAGAGAGTTCTAAAAACTATAGTAATAATATGATGAGGTTCGTTGAAGAGTGAAGAGTGAAGAAGACTACTCGAGTACTGGATATGATTTATGAAAGTAATCTCAGATATTAAGAATGTTATCTGCTAATCAATGTTGATAATATAAACAGATTAAAAAGTAATTAATCACGTTTTCAATTTCATTCTCTTAATTGAACTGTTGGTGTATTATTACTCTGAATGCATCTTGCATCTCATCTTGCATCTTTTATTATTATTATCATAATTATGTTACAGCAACTTAATATCTTATTGCTGAAAATATTTACATGGAAGTTCTGCGTAAATTGGTGAATTTATTTGATTTTATTATATTTTATTCCTGGTGAATTTTCAAGTGGATATTTTCACCTGGGATATCTGCGATTTCCGCGTTAAATAATGAGCTAGGATGGAATTGAACAAAACGTTGTGAATCTGGGGCTGCTATGCAAATCGTCCGGATTAATGGACCGTTAATGTCGACACGCGTTATCAGGATCCTTGAAGCCTTGGATAAAAATTAAACGTGCGGATTACAACCAAGGATAGCAACTTCTCTAGTATCGTGGTTATCCTAACGGTGAAGTTGCTTACTGACTAGTTTTATAGCGAAGCTACTCGGCTTGAGGTTTCCAGCTCTGCATTTACTGCACCAGTAGTGGATTATATTTAGTTAAGATTAAGATTGACATATAGGAAGTAATTAAAATTCCTAGATTTCCAGCTTTTCAAATTAAAATCCCAAATACTGGACTTGAATTTCTTTCAGGAGATCTCTTTCAAGAATATCTTGAGATTTGATCTCTTGCAGACTGGAAATTTTCAGTTTGGAATACTTTCAGTTTGGAACGCTTTCAGTTTGGAATGCTTTCAGTTTAAAAAAGACAACAGACTAAAGTAATCAGACCACTTCTAATAGCAATAATTACTTAATTCGAACCAATCAGCACAAAGAATAAGCGACAATCATTTCAAGAGACTTAAAATCTGTTTGACCTCAATTGCCTTAAGAGGATGGAGAACAATCGCGAAAGTAGATAAGGTCAGGTTTAGTTGGCCCAGAAAGTAGGGATTGGTCCAACTATGTAGGCAGTACAGAATTCTTAAATTGGGAGTATCAAGAAGAAGAAGAAGCAGAAGAAGAAGAAGAATAAGAAGAAGCTATATTAACTTAATTCTTCATTTAAAATTACCTTTTACTATAATTATTAAAACTTTAAAAAAGTAATTTACTAAAAGCTGTAAACAATCACAAGTAGAAAGATGATAGTAATTTGGGTGTTAATAATGATCAAGTGATTTAGATCAAATTAGATTGTAACCTGAATTTCTTGAGAACGAGAGCTCTGTAATTTAATTTTTGTTTCATTAGAATCACTACTTTCACTCATAATTCGTGCCTTTGGTAATCTCTTCCAGAATTGAAAAGGAAATTTTATTTATGGATGTTTTATTGTCTTATTGTGAATCATAAAAAATGATTATATTCATCATTTACAGCTTATTCCATATTGTGTCCGGGAAATATTTTACATTCCTTCAATGAGAATGTTCGGATAAAAAATAGAAAATGTTAATTTCTTACGGATATTCTATATATGTTAATAATTAATCGATCATTAAAAAAGTGACTGATCTTGAACGATCACTTAGGTTCTTCACAGAAGATTAAGTTTCTTCACAGAATGCTGAATTTAATTCCAAAGATTATGGGAGTTCGCGTTTCGCAGAGCTGATCGAATAACGAATTAAGGATGCAATCGTAAACAGTGTCGAGAATTAAATTAAAGAAATAAATAAAAAAAAAAAAATACTTCACTCACCTTCAGACTTGAGAATCAGATCTCGCTCATCAATAGGAATGTCCGGCAGTTGAGGCTTCAGCTCCTCGATCTCAATTTCTAGTTCAGTCTCGTCTTCCTGTTTGATCCGATCCTCCTTCTTCGCTATCAGCTCCTTTTCTTTTCCCTTGTCACGAACTTGATCAACTTTCCTCACTCCAGGAACTACCTGACTTTTCCTCGACTCAATCTTGACATCAACAGCTCCCTCCATCTTCTTGTTCCCAGGAGCTTCGAGCTTCTTGGAAGGCACAAACTTGTCGATCTTGATCCTCTCAACAGGCGGCAAACTCTTCACCCTCGGTACGATTCTTGCTTCCGGCACCTTCGGCCTCTCCTGCTTCACAGGATCCTTGATGTTTGGAATAGTAATAAATTTGGGTTTCTCAACGATCTGTGGTTCTAGTAAGATCGGCTCCTCCGGCTCTTCCGGCTCTTTACTTCCGATTGAACTTCGGCTCGTTCTCCTGGATGCAGTAACTTCCGGTGGTTTTTCTGGGGCGAAGATAACATTGTTAACATTGAAGAGAACATTCTTTCTCTTTCCCTCACATCTACCTTTCTTCAGAATACTCTTCAAGACATTCTTGGCCTCTTTCAACCTTCTGGGCGGTCTCTTCGGGGAGATCTTGGGAATCGGGATCCTCGTTACATGAACATCCTCTTCATCAGAGATCTCCCTAGGTTCACTGAACACCCTTATCCTCTGTCCACCAATCGCTGCCACCGAGCTTCGATTTGGCATCCTTTCGATGGATTTCACTTTGGAGGAGTCAAAAAGACTGGAAGGAATCTCTTCCAGCTCAAGGGCATTGTCCGAGAGATCGTCGCTGAGGTCATCTTCATCCTTGATTCGTTTCTTCACTAGGAGATAGGGATTGACGTTACACTCGAGGATGCTTCTTCGAGAGTCGTTGGCAGAGGCAGAGGTAGACAAGCTGGCTTTTGATGCTGGGTCTTTCCAGTTCTCATCAACGGACTTCCGCTGGGGGACTTCAGAGCTTCGAGGTGATGATGACTCCTCCCATTCATCTCTGACTGTCCGGAGTTTTTTTGGAATCCGAATTAATCTCCCGGGAGTGGTTCTGTGATCTTCAATGATTCTAGGATTGGACCATTCATCATCTACGTTTGAAAAGTTGGGCTTTTGACGATCAGTTTCATCAAAATTGGGTTCAGAGTTGAACCATTCTAATCTTGAGGAGGAAGGTTCTTGAGGGGGGATATTTGCACCTCGCATGACGCTCTGACTTCTGCTGTCTCTTTGTCCATTTTGCCGATGGGGGGAGATGCTTCTGGTTCGCGATCTTGGCTCGATTAGACGATTCCGTCGCATTTGGTCGTAAGGGTCGTCAACTGAGGGCCTCAGAATACCCGCTAAGCTTGGTCGGCTTCTCGAAGACGTGGACGGTAATCTGCAGGTGCCACCGAGGGGTATTCCAGCCAGTCGATGACCTCCGCATTTCCGGCAGTTGCCTAACTTCCGGGTAGTGCCACTCAAGAATTCTGGACAGGAACATACTATGAGGATAGGGGCTCCCGGAGGAGGGGGAGGAGTTAAGAAAGCTCGTGGATCATGTCCTGATCGAGAAGCTCGGACAGTTCCATAGAGCCATGGATCTCCATAGATCATCTGACGAGAGAGAGCGCTCCCACCACTTATAGTTCCCCAGCCTTTGACAGGATCCTCTGGAGATTGACTCTGACGCGATAATCCCAGCCTGACACTCCACGATTTCTTCCCCTTACTCAGCGTCTCATAATTCTGAAATAATAGAAGATACATTTTTTAAAAAACTATTAAAACAGTCAGAGCCAAAAATAGGAGTCAGAATATAAGATTAAAATAAATTATTAGAGCTAGAATCAATTTTTGAACTTCTCTGATATTTTCCTGACTTTTCCATGACAGAAAAGTATTAAAATTCTACAAAATCTTTGAAATATCTCTTGATATCATTAGAAACCCAGAGAATCTTAAAGAATGCGTGGAAATTATTTATAATCTTTTGGAAAGGATTCTGATTTCCTATTTCCCTGACTTCTCTATTATGGGCCACTTTATTATAAGACACATAAAATTCCAGACGTTAATTCATAAATTAACATCTATACTGGTGTTATATTTGATCCAATACTCCTTTCACAGAGACCTTTGATCCTTGCTCAGCGTGCCATGGACGATAGAAGGCCATAATAGTTTCTCAGTATTTTTCACGGAGAAATGAGATTACGCGCGAGTGGATATCCTGTGATACTCTGTACTTTATACGGGATGGTGTTTATCGTTAATAATAAGTCATTGACCTTCAATTATCCACAACCACTTATGTAATGACTTATCATGAAGGATAAATTATCTTATTTCTTTCAGGTAAAATTCCAGCGATAGATTCTTTAAATTATCTTGATTAATTAAATTAAATTAACAATTTTTTAAAGTGTATTCAGAGATTAAGGGCCGATTCCACCAACTGTGATTAAATTTTAATGCTTGATTAAATCTTTGATTTGCGTACGCAAAGTATTGATTAACTTAAGTTAATCAAGGATTAAAATTTAATCACAGTTGGTGGAATCGGCCCTAAATTCTCTAAAATAATATTTCAGTAAACAGAGAAAGTGACTGTACTCTGATAAAATGTAAAAATTTCAACTATACTTTTAATTCGAATTGGTCACGGGTTCGATTTCTGTATTGAGAAAATCAGCAAACGCGCTCCAGTTCCGGTTTTTTTTTGCACAGATCTGATGCCCTATGGCTTGTCACGTTTGTGGTGAATGTTCTGAGAAGACAAGATGATCCATCTGAGATACAAGATCATCGAGCTTTCGTTCGCATAAATCAAAGGAGAACTCGTCTCTTCCTCTCTTGACTGTATTATATTTTCCAAAGAAGGAGCGAGACTTTGCTAGAGCGTGAGAAGGATAAGTCTGTATAAAATAAATAAAAAAATAAAATAAAAATGGAAAAAACATAAAATAAAATATACAATAAATGGAAAAGGGAAAAGATTCTATCATCAACGACTTCCATTTGAGAGTAAAATGGAGAGGATTGGGATGGTACTTGGGTACTTCAAGTGAAGAAGAAGAACGATCAGAAGAAGTGCAAAAGCTTTGGGGAAAGTGAATTGGTTCATCTTGTCTCTTGAAAACCTGATCCCAATAAATTTATTTCAATTCGTTCTGGAGAAATCGCCGCTCTCATTGTGTCAACAAAAGCGGTAGCGGTTTTCAGTTTCAAGGTGAAACTGAAAAGCTACCAAGCTTCATTATCATTAAGCTACCAAAATAATTACTTACTTTATTATCAATATTAAACAAATTTACGTTTCTCACTTTTTATAATTAGGAGTAGGACGTGATGGCTCGCGATTTATACTAAAACTGAGGACTTTTATTGAAAGAGGTAGACTCTAATGAGAATTACATATAGGGGGAGGAGAATGGCGAATATAGCGATTATCGTGCACATTTCACGCTCGAAGGTCGAGTGTAATCTCTCATCTATATTCTACCGGAAAGACATCTTGCAAGATCCTCTTGACTGCCCAGTCATCAGAAAAATTAAAAGACGTCATTAGAACGTTCTAAGAAGGACAGATGTCCTTATTGGTCCTTCATGTCCTTGTAGTCACTCAATATTTGATTATACATTGATTATTATATTGATTAGTGGAAGATGCCGGTTGCAGGTGCAGATAATGTTGATTGGGTACCACTAAGGTGTTTTGGTGTCTTCTATATTGGACACAAAGACCTTAAATGGGCCAGCCAGGTGCTTGGAGCAAACGTCGAACACTTACTTTCTCGACGATAGCCGTAAAAGTGTTGTCCATCGCTCACGTAAGCGTAAGAAGTTAAGAACGACTACCACTGTATTTCACTCGATCTGCCAGTCGAAAAACAGAAAGTAAACTAGTAGCTGTGTACCCTGTTGCAGGTGTAATGCGAGAACGGGCGTGGCACGCCAAGTCGGATTTAGATCGAGACGAAATTGCAGTAGCTTTCATTGAAAAAAAATTTGCAAAAATAATGACCTGGATTGTGGTTCTGGATTTCCAGGATTTCACTTGCTTTTAGATTTCCTTGGTGTGCTAGCCAATAGCCTTAAGGTATTGGGTTGAAGCTTAAGATGTCTAGTCTGAGGAACTTCTTTTTTTTATTTACTTTTTACATTTATTGGATTAGGAATATTAAAAAGTTCCCGAAACTGAAAATAGCAATTATTTCCTTCTGAAGAATTAATTAATTTGTAACTAGAATTATGCGTACAGAGCGAGAAAATATCTAATTCAAATATTTTGTAAGTAAAATGAACATATTGAATTTTGAAGTCAGATTTTGAATTGCTCATTTTACGCAAGAAGTATCGAAATTAAATATTTTTTCGCTCTGTATGCAGTCTTATATTTGAATTAAAAAAGTTTTGTCACGATATCTCTCGAAAATCTTGCATACATTGTTGTTGCAAACCTGATTGGTTTTTAAATGGCTTGAAGTTGAAAGAAGAAAAACAAAGTAATGGTGCAAAAAATGTCAGGAAAACCTTCGGAATATGTTAAAATTTCTTGAAACTCCCTAAAACCTCTTGAAACCCTTAAAAATTCACGAAAATATTTAAAATCATAAATGCCTTGAAATCCAAGTTAAAACTCGTAAAAAGCTCTTCAGAACTTAAGCCATATGAAATCTTTACATATTTTAAGGGATTATAAATATTTTCATGGAATTTTAAAGGATTTTAAAAGTCTTGTCAGAATTTAAAGGGATTACAAGAAATATGTATAATATTTAAAAGATTTAGTGGAATTTTAAAGGATTTCAAGAGATTTTTAGGAATTTTAAGTTTTTATTTTGAATCTACAAACTTTCATTGATTTTTTAATGACTTGAAGTTGTAAAAAGTGAAATAAATAATCGTGCGCGTAGCGCGCATGTTGGTCTGCTAGTATTTGAAGAAAGATTAGTGCTACAGAGCGAAAAAATATTTTTCTACGATTTTCGTTGAGTAAAATGGAGAATTGAATTTTAAGCTTAACATTTGGATCCAACGCCAAATTAAGAAATTCAGGGGATGCACTTTTTTCAGTATTTACTAAACTATAAAAATCTTCGCAGAAAGTGAAAATCTTGATTCAAGCAGACATTGACACTGGTGAAAATCTCTCTTAGCGTTAAATAGCTTTCGTTATTTAAATAAACGATACAAAAAAGTAATTACTGATGAATTATGCGATGGGATAGTTTCTCTCCGCTGATAGGAAACTTGCGTCTTTTTTTTAAATGACTAATGGCAAATATATATGCAATTATAATAAATTTCTTCCGAGGGGTAAACCACTCTAAAATCATGAGCATACTTAATAAAGTTTTAGCTGCTAGCTGGAAAAAAGCATCATCAAAAAATTACCCGAGAAGCTATGGGAATAGTAGGTTGTTATTTAAAATGTAGAAAAATGTTCAATTTGGGAAATGGCATAAGATGATGATAAAATTGTATAAGAGCGGAAGTTTTTCTCAGAATAGTTTCCTATCTTTTCTCGCCTTGCATAGACGCCGGTTCTGTTCGCAACAGCGGAATGCTTGTTGAGAAAAGAATTTATTACTTAAATGGTAGAACTAGCTGTAACCTAGTGACTCGCTGTACGTCCTAGCTTACGTTGTTTCATGGTCTCTGTTAAATACGTGTATACGTAATACGAGTTGCTTGGAATTAGAAACGGCGGAAGAAAGGAGGAAAGATCTGTATTTATCGCAAATGTGGGTCGATTAAATCATTAATTTTCCAGTCATACTGCATTTTTAAAATAGCATGTGTACTATTGCATGAAAATGCAATAAAAACACATGGAAATTAGGTTCCTGACCTTTTGGAAGAGAGATCATGATATATATCTAGAAAATATCTGAAATTTTACATTGGAAGCGAGTTATTATCATCAAGATTTCTTAAGTGAACATTCTTAAGAAAATAGACACTTTCGTTGATGGGTTTTGCATAAATAGAAGAAAGTCTCAATTATGCGAGTAATCGAGACTCAAAAAGTGAAGTGAACGTGCGCATCACTCTGATAATATATAAGTGTTTCCTTTGAGAAATTTTGTTGTTTGCAAGCACCTGCCGCTGCATAATGAACGTATCCGCCAATTGAGATACCGGATGTAAGTACAAGGCATCTAATTATCGCCACAGAGTTCATGAAGCATCTTCGATGTATGTGTGTCACTAATTGAGAAGAGGCATGTCTCGCGTGGAAATTTCTTACAAGGAAGTATGTGGAGTACACCAAGAGAAACCGGAAGGTCTGCAGAGTTTATTCTTGGTCTATTCTATCGAACTTGAATTAATAAAAGGATTATCAAATCGTTCGAGAGGATTAATAAAAGTTAGCATTCAAAATTGAAATAGACATTGAAATAATGGTAACTTCGCATTGAATTGGAAGTTCCCGTAGATTGTGAAATGTAAAACGTTTTCAGTTTCATTACAAGGCTAAAGGTAAAGTGTATTTGAATATCAGAGTCTGGATCAGTTAGATGTATCAGGAAACGGAGATGAGGTATAAATCTTAGGAAAAAGAATGGCGAAAGAGTCGAGTGCAGACACGAAGGTGCTCATCATCTCTGGGGTTATCTAGATTTATGCCTTGGTCAGCAGTCAGCAGGGAAAGTGGACTTCTGCTCTTGCTAATTAATATTTGCAACGTCATACTCGGTTGATCCTTAATTCCCTCTCCTCCATAAGATCTCTCCTCTTTTTTTTTTAAATCTCTTATTCAATCACAACCCTTGCCTCTAGTATAATTATTAATTCCTAATACTTAAAATAGTACCAAAAAGTTGAGGCCTGATCATAATATTTCGAAATACAGATTATATAATATAGTAAAAATATAATTTCTTTCGGTGTAATTCAGCCCAACAATTTTATTCTCTACTCGAGCGTAACTGAAATAAAAATTCAGCGATTGTTTCAAGAATTCTGAAGTTGAAATCGAGCTAGTTAATTCACTTCCACTTTCTCAATGAAAACGAGTCTTGAATTGCTAAAAGTCCTTCAGTTTCTCCCAAAATAGGTGATTAATAAGATATGAAGACACGCATTTCATTGTTCAGCAAAAACAAACATGACTTCTTTGAATCGAGTCAAGATTCAAGATTTCTTTGCAGTGCTAATCAGAGGAGTGAGAATACGTTGATCAATTATTTATATTGTTAGCTATGCTGTTTACGCGGAATGGCATAAAAGGTAATGACAGCGATGTTATATGTAATTACCTTGTAACGAGGCGCAACTCTTATATTGTCGAGTAAGAAATAAGAATCCAATAAGGAAAGAACGCAAGGATCAAGGTACGAGAGAGGTTACACCTTTATACATCCGGTTTACTCAGTTTGCTGCTCCTACTCAAAGATTAACGACTTTGATGTCTGGAAAATGTTTTTGTACTTGCTTAAAAAATAATTAACTCTTCAAATTTTATTGTTATGTTATTATATTGCGAATATGAAATTGCGATGCATACAATCGTGCGTTATCCTTCAATCTGGCTTTATTATCTCTAACATACTATCCCGATTCACGGTGAATGCACCGGATGGTCAGTCAGTTGGTCGATGGAACGAGGCAATAGTTTAACTTGATATTGCACAATAATCAGAGACTACCCCCAATAGCACGCAATATTGCAGTAATACTGCAATATTTTCAATACTGCAGCTGAATATCCTCTTCCGATCAATAAATATATTGCATTATCGCAACATTGCGCGGAAATCTTGTAGCGACATTATAAAACCTTCCAACTTGAACATATTCTATGGCCTTTTGATATCTTTTATTACAGTTGCATACTATCTGAAAAAAATCAAACTACCAGTCGAAATGTTCCGGCTAAGTTATGAGACAGTTATTGGTATGTAATGAACTAGAAGTTACGGTAAGTCTCGGTAAGACTAGGAAAGTCGTACTAGTTTTCGTTACGAAAGACGTACTTCCATATGATTCTTGGAGAATATTCTTGACTTTTAATCTTTAAACCAAAAACCGGTGCCAACTGGCGTACGTTTCGTCCTTCGAGAATCGTTTCAGTTTCAGGGTTTTCAAGTAAGACTGGTTTAACGACCTGCTGAGACAGGAGAAGGCAAGAATTACGACCAGACTTTATATAAAACTGAAATAAATTTCAGAATCCTGTCTTGCATTTATAATTAAAGGAAAGAAAATCCTTTAATTTCCTTTCATGGACTGTTGAAGCTCCCGAGAAAGCTCTTGAGTTTCCCCTCGGTCTGAAATTTCAACTCATGGAAGTTCAGACCAACGATATTTAAAACAGAACTTCACGATTATGCCTAGACACAACAGAATTAATTCGTCTGACTCTTGTGTAACAGTAAAAGGTCGATTTCGCTAATTAATCGTTCCAAATTATCGCGGAGAATAATGAATACACTTTCTCACTGAAATCATGAATTTTTTACGATTCGATAACTGCTGTGTCTGAAATGTTTCGAAAATTGCAGAACGTTATGAAGAGGCTGTTGAAAAAAATTCTTACCTTGCCGGGAGTGGGCGAAGCTGAGTTGGATGCTAACCCCTGCTGGAGGTGGTACCTTTTAGGGGTGAGCATATTGTAGGGCGCACTGAGGCTACCCGGGACGACAGCCACGCTCGTCATAGTCATTTCCTCTCTGAATTGCAGTTCTCTGCTGCTCCAGAGCACTGATCTGCGCCCTTTTCAGGCCCTCCCTGTCTTTCATTCTCTCCGCAGCGTCTGTAAAACAAAAAAGTATTCTCATCTTCATAAAACATGTAGTGGGAAAATAGGGCATTTTCTTACAATTATTATATTTTAGAACATCTGAATATATATGTTGGTTTAAAACAGGCATAATATTTTGTTTTTATATTCCTTCTTGTCTACTTTAAATTCATTGAAGAGAAACATGTTTCGAGGTGGTCAAGATCGTTGGCTAAAATGCCCGTTTTGCATATAGATTATATAAGCTTCTTGATCGCATTACGTCATTTGACAATGGTTCCTTGACGCAATTTCTCTCTGGAGATTAAAATTGTGTAACGTCCTCGCGCAACGGTGCGCGCAAACCAAAGGATTCAGTCATCAGCCTAGAAAGTTGGAATCACTTGCATAATATTATAAATCTTCCAATTTCGTGGGTATACTGTGATTTATTAACTTCCTTTTTTGGTGAAAGCATAAAACTATTTTTAACAAGCTAAAAGAGGTCTATGAAGTTTTTTGGGGAGAATGAAAAGAATTTTTCAGAAATTTGACATGATAAATTCTTTTGGCTGTTTTCAAGGTCGGAAGTAAATCGTATACATATATAGGGTGGCTAAATGATAGGAAGAAAGAAATTTCTCAGGGAAGTCAGGGAAATGCGAGTTATCAGGGATAATAGATATTGATATTTATGCTAACTATTTTATTTTTGTCGAATTACTTATATAGCTTTAATAGTTTATTTAACACATTTTAGAAGATTTAGAATCCTTTTCGAGAATTTCGAAGGATATTTTAAAAAATGGTCAGGCATTCTTTGAGATTCTCTGACTTTTTAATGATTTCAAGAGTTTCTAGAAATTTAAAGGGATTACAAGAATATTTCTAAAATTTAGTGGAATTTTAAAGGACTTTATGAAATTTTAAAAGATTTTAAAGAAAGTTTAGGGAATTCAAAGAATTTGAAAAAATATAGAGTTCCTTTTGGAATTTTAAGGAATTTCGAGAAGTTTTTAAGATTTTTAAGAGATTTTTATGTATTTTAAGGGATTAACAAGTTTTTCGTAAGATTTTAGAGGATTTTAAGAAGCTTGTAAAAATTGAAAGTTGACATTTTAAAAATAATTTTAAGTAATCTTAATATTCCTCATAAATTTTGTGAGATTTTTGTTTCTAAAAATTTGTATTTAGACATTTAAATGCATTTTAAGGAATTTTAAAGTTCCTTCTTAAATTTTGAAGGATTTTATGAGATTTACGAGATTTTTATGATATGTAAAAGATTTTTAGGAATTATAAAGGATTTAAAGTGACATTCTATGAAATTTTTGAAAGATTTCAATAGAAATTTTATTTTTATTGGAAATTTGTTCTTATTTTTAATACATTTCTCTTTTCTGTCAGGGAAATTTGTCTGAAAGTCAGGAAAAATTCAGGGAAGTTAAAAAATTGAATCTTGTCATCCTCTTATTCCTACCTCATGTCTAAAATTATCTTTCAGTTGGCGTCAGGTAAAACAAGTAAAATAAGTAAAATGAGGCAAATAAGTAAAGAGAAACGTATCTTGGATTGGTTTATCGACAGACCTCAGGCAATTATCCCAGTCGTAAACCTCCAAAGTACCGACTACCGCCTTTCTTGTTTTACAAGACACAAGTACCGTAAGTGTGACTGCCTGATATAGCACATGAACTCCTTTTGGATTGTGTCGATCTCCAGTGAAGAAAATTATGTGTTCTTAGATTCAATCTACCAGATTAAAACAATCTTTCTTAATTATCAAGTTTTAATTATAATTATGTATGTGTAAACAAAGATCAATACAATTTTTACTTTTTAAAGCTCGAATAGAAAGTTACGTATTTCTATGCCTATAAATACATAAAAATAACAATGTCGCAAGAGCTAAAAGCAATCTTGGGAGCCTATGCCCACAAAGAGTTTAAAATTATAACTAAAATGACTTTTATGATTTAATTTCCAGTCTATTCCAAGAAACATGCCACTCATGAATGGAAATATCGATTATTTCAATTTTTCAAGATGTAAAGAAAATCAAGGCTAGATAAAGCTTTGGGTACACTATGTGAAAATGATATAAGAAATAGATAAGTCTGAGTAGCCTACAAAGAGAACCTGTTTTCATTCAGACGAAGGGAAATATAATTGTCTATAAATTATTCTATCTGATTGTAAAAACTAGAATTTACCGTTTTTACACCGATTGCTTCCGGAGGTTTCAAAATATTTTGGATCATTCTCGACATTAATGTTTTTCTCTCAATTTGGAATGTAATTTATGATCTTCCTTTTCTCGCCCTTCTGAAAGCTTCATCGTCCATACGATGCATTAAATCAAAGATATTTGATTAAATATATATGATGCTCAGGTATTTCACGGTTGAATAGACTCTGACATTGAGAAATGGTTATACTGAACTTTTTCCCAGATATATAAGACTTATCGTTATAGGTAAAGTGTTAAAATATCGTTTATCTATTATCACGATTTCATAAATATTAATTATTGCATGTCACAATGGTATATACAAAAATAAATAGAGAGGAAGTATATGGTTCTTGTACATGGTTTTCTTCTTGAAGACGAGAGTCGAGGTTCTATTGCGATAGAAGTGAAGAATGTCCAGATTCTCCAGACTATCCACGCGCGAGCGGCAATCGAATGAAGATATCACATAAGAAAATCTCCCATTGAAAGATCCGAGACAACACGCATTGCGATTGCAGATTGCATTGTTGAGATCTTTCTCTCCGATGCGCTCGCACGCGCAAATCTTTCGATAATATCCGGTAAGAATCTGCGACATACAGTTTCCAGCCTTCCAAATTAAGTTGTCCATTGAAAAAACAAATTCTACGATATGTCCATACGATAAAGTCTCTACAAAATTCCTATACTTCAACTCTTACATCTTATATCTGATTTCTGATAATCCACAAATATTGCAATATTCCTGGGTATCTTCCATCGAAAGACTTTATTAGCAAGGCCTAAATCTAAAGTGTTGGCAAAGATCTAATTAATGCTAACTATGAAAAGATGAACCAAACTGAAAAGACGAACCAATCAATGCGGCGACACACTTTCCGAGATATATATGTTTACAGAAGAACAACAATATACAAAGAGGCCTCTTCCATCATCAGATTATTTTGGGAGGCTGACTTTCACCTTTCTCTGTAAATCGAGTTTCGAACCTACGAAAATCTTCTGCGAAAGCGATTATAAAGGAAAAAAAGGAAGAAATACTCTCGACTCGTGTAGCTTATGATATCTTTTGTAAATTTATTTTCTCTTCCCACAGAACGCCTAAATTCCAAGGTGCGTGTGCTACTCGATGCAAAATTGCTGGCATAAAGCACGGCCATCTTGTCCCAAAACGGGTTTTCCTCCACAGCTCGCAAAACCGTAGTACTGCAGCACTAGCTGGCAGGAAGCAAGAGGCCAGCTTAGATTACATGTCTTCTGGAATTACATTCGCTGCCCACCATGTTTCTCAGCTCTAAATCACTTTTTGCTGTGAAAAAACTCAATTCACATCAGAGAAAAAACTTTCATATCATATGGATAAGAAGGCTCAGGATGATTTAATAGAAGTGCACTTTGAAGATGCAATATAGGAAGTTGATGAAAGTACACAGCACATCTTTTCTGATCTTATATGTCTTGGATATGATTCAAACCAATTTTTATTTGAAAGGTTTTCTTATGTTATTAAAAACATTGACCTTGAAAAACGATCCAAACTAGCTCTTGAGGATGTTTGCTGCCTAAGGCAATGGAGTATTAATACATAACACACTTCAGCTTTAAGTAATTCCTTTCAATGAGAAAAGACGTAGCCGCAGCAGGAGAAAACGATTCTTTGATATGTACTTAGGATTAATGCGAGTCAGCGCCAAGAAGATTGGTATGCGATTTAATCTTGTGAACAGTAAAGTCTTTTGAGAGAAGCTGTATAAGGTTCATACTGTATAAGAGAGGAAAGAGAAAGGTGCTAAATTTATTGTGACTATCACTATTGCCTCTACGACAATCTACATAGCGACCTTCCCATGTTCCCATCTTCCCTTCGTCACGAGGGAAGATGGGAAGATCCGATCATTCCAGAAATTCAAGAATTTTTCCAGAAAACACACCTCTGCGGCAGCTCTTGAAGAAGTTTATCAGATGGATAAGAAAATCTTCCTGAGACTTTCCTTTTCTGATTCTGAGTTTATTTTTTATATTGTATCGCTTTAGAGCCTTTTTCTTCCTATTGGAATTGGTCAGACGTTTTTTAATTCAAGAAATCTTGATGGAATCTTGATAAAGTCTTAATGAAATCCTGATAAAGTCTTGATGAAGTCTTGATGGAATCTTGATGAAATTTTCATGAATCATTAGACAGATTTAAGAAAAGCTAGGTCAGGTATAGAAGAACAAATCAAGTAATCAAGCTAAAGCAACGATTAGTAATCGGTTGAAGTGTTCCGTCTGGCCCCGCTTTCTATATGCATTGTAGGTCTTGAATCTAGAATAATATAGTTGCCCAGTTCAAAACTGAAGCATGTTTATCGTGGCTGATCTTGACTTCTGATTCTGATGAAGCGACAGACCGATTAAGATCTCCCGTGGGTCCAGATCTAACGGGAATCTGGTTGCAGACAGATCACAACTCAGGATACGCAGTTCGATCAGTCGATACTAATGCGTGGCGCGCTTACTCGGAAAGTGTAACGCGCTCGAAAAAACGATCAACAATTCTCAGAAAAGACGTGATAACAAGTATGGTATGAATCGAGTTGGAAGTACTGGAGAGTGTATAACTAGCGGCTTTCCGAGGTGCGTCAACCTAGATCGGCTCTCCTACTTGGCAGCGAATCTAGCATAAGTGAACGATAAACATATGGAGTTTAGAAATGCATCCATTTCAAAACTTATACATCAAAAATTGGACTTTAAGACATATTTCCATGACTTCCCTGACATGTGGCCACCCTGTATAAGTCTGTATAACGGTTACGAGTAACTGGCGTCAACATCATCGAAAATTTACAACATGCAACGGTAAAGGGTATAGGAAGTAGTAATGATCGGCTACAGCAAGACGAGGAGGATGTTGATTCTGTACGAAGCAGCCGGAGAGAGATGTCTTGACAGGTGCATGAAGGCCAATGGAGAGGGAGTTATAAACTTACGAAGCGTGAAATTACCGCGGATCGGCACGCGCTTCACCAATGTAAATGAGAATCTAGGAAGGAAGAAGAGGCAGAGTACAGAATAGAGAGATTTATGTAGAATGGTGGACTAAAAGAGGAAGTAGGTGGAACAACAAGTAGCACGAGGTATCCGCAGGCTGACCTAAATTTACCTCCATAAATAATATTCGTAAACATCCCCAGGGTTAAGGGTGTGGGCTCCTCATTTCCGATGTAATAATACTTTCATTTCCTTGTAATACCTTCCTGGAAACTGATAAATGTCGATTTACCATGCTCGATGGAAAATTTTTCTTATGGAACCGGACCCAGAATTGGTTTCCAAACAAGCCATGCATAAGATGTAAAGATAATTACAGTATGCAATTTTTAGGCCTCATTTTGCATAGTCTTGAAGAGTTGATGAGCATAGACTTAAACGTGTCATTAGACGTCAGAGTAACAAGCCTGTCGACCACCGTCGCAGAATATAAGTTTTGTGCTAGAATTTTACGGTTGCGTTACCCAATTACTGCATTACGTTATAACCAGCAAAACCACCAGTTAGAATCTTACGACCGATTTTCGCTAGTTGCAAATCGCAATATAAGAATAATTTACAAGCAACTTCTACTGTAGACAGTGCAACAAGAGCGAGGGGTATTGGGTGCTGAATGCATAAAAGCATAAACGATATGGAAAAAAATAATATGTATAAGCTGAAAACCGGCTTGATAAATCAATAATGTTACCTATAAATATTCAGCGTGGAATATATTGCGAATCTTAAGTATTGATGTCATCTGGTTACTGAAATTCATCTGAAATTATCAATTTCAGTTTATGTTATACATTTTGAAAGCTGAGAAGAAAGTCAAACGTACTGAATTTGCATATACATCTTTACAACTAATGATAAGACTTGTACATCGTTTTGCGCTTTAAGTTTTCTGCTTAGCGTTTTTTTTAGATAGCGTTTTCTTAGATAGCGTTGACCTGAGAGTAAGGCTCGCACCATATAACTAGACTCTGAACATATAATGAAATGTAATGAAATTAAATGAAACGAAGTCGAAGAGAGTTGAGAAGCCACAGACCTTCAGTTCCTGTCCGTTCGACCCACTTATGGTCGTATCTTGGACCCGATCACTTTCATATACCATGAGTAGCGGAGTCGACTGGATCTCTCGGTTTGGACCCTAGGTCAGTGCGTATTTCTTTGTCTCTTTTTACGTCCCTCGATTCTCAACCTTTGAGATATCTTTATACATATATATATATATATATATAT
>UCOH01000154.1:0-14222 GCA_900474275.1 Synergus japonicus
ATTATATATTAATATAATATATTAATATATAATTTTATATAATTTAATAACTTTAAGGACAAATACCAAACTATGACGTCATGAATTACCGACTGGACAATGTATGTATTTCTTTTCCATCACCTTCTTATTTTTAAACTAAATAAAATATCTCGTTGAAAATTTGAGAGATGAAAGAAAATATATTAGCCGACCGCTGTATGGTACCTTGGATCTCATATTTTGCATTAAAAATATATTTTTCATAAATTTTTTATGTCCAGTGTCCATTATACCAGACCATGGTGATTTACCAGGATTTACAAAGATTATGTGGCAGCGATCGGCTAATATATTTTCTTTGATCTCTCAAATTTTCAACGAAATATTTTACTTAGTTTAAAAATAAGAAGGTGGAAAAGAAATACATTGTCCGGTCGGTAATTCGTGACATCATAGTTTGGTATTTGCCCTTAATATTAAAGTTCCTTGTGGAATTTAGAAATATTTCAAGAGATTTTAGAGAAATTTTCAAGCTTTTTTTTTAAGAATTTAAAGGAATTAAAATGGTTTTGAGGAATTTTAAAACAATTAGTGTAAATTTAAGGGTTTTCATGAAATATTAACAAATTTGAAAGGTTTTCGTCGAATTTTAAGATGTTTCTAGGAATTTCAATGAATTTTAAGAGATTTCCAAGTTTGTCTTGAATTTTAGAAATTTGTACAAATTTTAAGTATTGTGAAGTGATTTCAAAAGATTTAAAGTGATATACGAAAATTTTGAAAAATTTCAATAATATTTTTACTGAAAATTTTAGCGTATTTTTAATACTTTTCCATCATGGAAATTTGTCGGAAAGTTAGGAAAATGAAAAAATTGAATCTTGTGCCCACCCAGTTTTATTTTTGTAGTCGAGTTAGGTAGGGTTGGGTTGACATGTTTACAAAGGAAGGGATTAATGTGCAGGGCACTATACGTTTAGAAATTAAAAAAATTGACGTCAGAATTGTTAAACTCCATTTAGCCGTTTACGAGAAGAATGTTGATCATGTTATAGCATTATAATTTTATTAGTAATTTTTTTTTAAATGATTTTAAATAATTTTATGGATTCTTTATAAATCTTAAGTGACTTTGAAGATTTTCGTTGAATTTTAGGGAATTTCAAGAGATTTCTTTAAAAGAAATTTAAAAAGTTTCAAAGAATATATAAAGAGTTTCGAGGAAAAAATATGCTCGAAAAATTATTACAAAATTGGTCATTATATATATTACTTGTCCGACTATTAATTGTTATATAATCGCTCATTCTGTGTGGATTATACATAACATTAATTGGAACTAATTTGACTCCATTTCCGTTATTATGAGTTATTATTTATAGAAGGTTGAAAAACTGTTTTTTTTAACTGGTGAAGTGTAGCAGTAGTCAATATTTATCCAATTGTGCTCATGAATTGCATAATGTAATATAGACTATAATACACTCAACTGAAGACTGTTGAGGAGTTTCTCAATGTTTAAATTTCTTGTATAAAAAGTTTTAATTCAAGAAGATAGTTTAACCCCCGTGTAATTTTTTCATTATTGTTGGATAGACTCTATCTCACTTCAGTCGTTATAAAACTAATTTCCCAATTTTTTTTGTGTATGGAAAGTATATATTATTATCACAGACACAAAATAAAAAGTGTTTAGGGGTAGCTAACCCCATTAATTTAAATAAAAAATTTTTCGGTGAAATACGTCAACTTTATTTTTGTCTCAAGTGCAAATAATACATTTCGATACTAGTGCGCGAATGTGATTTTATCCTTGTGTAACCTTTTAATTAAAAAATTTTCAGCACAACTTTAAAAATATGTAGGGGTGGTTTACCCCCTCCATTTTTTTTGGAGAAAATTACGTTATTCATCTTTCATCACGAGGAAATTTTTCCAGTAGGTCTTGTGGTTCCCCTGAAAATTTGAAATTTAAATAATTTAATTTGTAACATTAATTGTTTTTTTTTTATGATCAGGCAGGCCGGCATTTTTGTTTACCGACTGGATTCTGGAAACTAGTAGCAGGATTCAGGTTTTAACTTAACGTTTAAAACAAGTCGCAGGTCGAGTATATACCTGTCGTGAAGCAAAGTGACGGGATGGTTTGGATGGGGCTTGAGGACGTTCACCTTTTTTCGTGACTCCATTAAGACTGGTACACCGGTACAGTCAATGATACCTTTCAATGACTTGAACTTCTTCTGGTCTCGATACTAGAACTTCATTAACTTCTCTTTAAATTACATTGTGATGCTAAAACAGTTCTATCTTTCTTTCCAATTCTGACAATTGTTCCTTTTTTTCAATGACATTTTCAAGTATTTAGAATAAGATTAGTAAAATGATATCTAAATTTAGGACCTATAATATAGGATTCAAAAATAGGGTCCAAAAATTAGACCCAAAAATAAAAGGCCCCTAAATATAAGATATAGGACCCAATATTTAGCACCCAAATATACTACTCAAGAATATAAGACATAAACACAAGGTCGGAAAATAAAGGACTCCTAAATTTAGATTTCAATATGTAGGGTCCATCATTTAAGACCCAAATATTTATGAGAAAGTAAAAAATATAAGGACCTATAATCTAATCCAAAATGTAGGGCCTCAAAATATTAGGTCAAAGTACATAGGATCCAAATAATAATAAGATACAAAATATGACCCAAAATACAAGGCTAAATATGTAGGACCCAAAAGGTAAGACATAAATCTAGGATCCAAAAATTTGTGATTTACATTATAAGATCTAAATACAGGGCTCAGATATATGATTAAAAAATTTTTAATAAAAAATTTAAGCTCCACTCAGAAATAATTAATACCTAAAATAAAGACTAAAATATCGAATCCAAAATATGTGATCCAAATATGAGACTCAAAATATATAAGACCAAATATAAAAAAAAAATAAAAAATATATATATATATATAGGACCTAAAAGTAAGATCCGAATTAATAGAATCAGAACAATAAGTCTCCAAAAAGTCTTGAAAAATATGAGGCCCACTAATGTAAGACCGAATTATTAGATTCAAAATATAAGACCCAAAAATAAAATAACAATATGAATCTTAAAAAGTAAGCCTCAAATTTTAACTCTAAAATTTTATGTGTATACAATTACTATAGTATAGTCATTTTATTATAATCAACGTTACTTATTGATTGGACAAAAGCCACCAAATTAAGAATCGCTTAAAGCTTGTCTTTATAAAAGCAACTCAGCGCATTTCTGTGGTTGCTACCAACCGCAAATACCGTTGGAAAAAGAAAATGTCAAGCTAGCGAAATAATTCAACAAAATTACCTTGTCGTCAGCATTTCTCGCTCGGTTTCGCGACAAATATCACTAATACAATGAAATTTTAACTAAAATGTCCCTCTATTTCAATCCTAAGCATAATTGAAATTCAGAAAGGGAAAAGTGAAACAATTTATTTCTTAATGAATTTTCTCTTCAAGAAGTAGGCCATATCTTTATCATGCGCCATTTAAATTATAAACTAATTATTTTCCTGTTTATTGAATAGATTCTTCAAAAACCGACTTTTTGTCTCGACTGTACCCCTTGAAAAATTTCTAATATTGAAGCTCTGGTCCTAAATATTGACATTTGTAAAAAAAAAAAAAAAACTTTAGTAAGGTAGACATCGGGAAAGTCTTACATAGCCTTAATATTGTTTCATGGAGCTTTAATCTGCACTATTCTTATAAAAATTATTTAAATCGTTAACTGTTATTGTTGTTTGGTGCTTGTTCGCAATTAAAAATTGATACTTTGCATTCTTATTTTAAAATTTATGCAAATAACAATTAATAAAATGCAGGATATTTATTTACATGTTACATTTTTATTTAAAAAAAGTAAATTTACTAATTGTATACCTTTTTGTAAGTAAATATCGCAAATAAAACAAATTGCAAATTTTAAGTTAAATAACAAATTAATAAATAAAATATTCTGTGCGGGGTGAGGAGGGCGGGTTAAAATTTTACCTTTAAAATCTAAATAAAATCTAATACCTTCACTTATAAGAATATAAAAAAAATTAACTTTCGTCAAATTAGATGAAATTGATAATTTAGAAATAATTTTATACTTTCCATAATATCTATTATATAAAGGAAGGTGGTTTCTTAATGAAATTAATTAATTAAATTTTTAGCATGCTTCTGAATTCCGCGACTTATCTACACTTATCGACTTTTAACATTTTCCGACGGAAGTGTTGATAAACCGTAAACCGGATGCAGAGAATGAAAGATGCTTGATAAGAAAGTAAAACTGAGAATAGACGTGGAATGAGTTAAAATAAAAAAAAAATAAATAAAAAAAAAGGAAGGTTGACTTGGGATAGAGTTCCGCATTGCTGTGATTGTAACAAGCGGGACTGAGGGACCCATGACTTCGGCCAATCTGGGAGTCAGAAGAATGAATGTGAAGTAATATGTTAGCAGCAGATCCGACTAACATAAGCAGGACCAGAGGGTACTGTCCGGCCTTCAACTTGACCATTTCTGTTGCCCTTCGCCTTCGTCCTCGCCTTATAATTTTAGTCGAGGTCTTTGACTCCTCATGAGCTTATAATATGCGTTACGAGTACTAAAGTTGTGTCTACTTTCAAATCAGACTTTTCCTTGCTCACTGTGATGTGAAGTATGACTCTATTAACAACCCACTGCTCATGGAAATAAAATTATCGTCACTAGACACCTACACTATGACATATTTCTTATTTTAATTGATTATTAGGAATTTTATTGTTAGCTAATGTTATTATTATTATTATTATTATTATTATTATTATTATTATTATTATTATTAAAGGTCTAATAAAATGAGAGTTTAATATAGGGCCCAAAATGTAAGATCTAAAATATAAGAGAAAAATACAGGACCCAACTTTTGGGTGCATAATATAAGACCCAATTATGTGATTCAAAATTTGAGACTCTAAATGTACGACAGAAATATAAGACCTAAAAATAAGCTATCAAAATATAAGTCCCAAAATAATTATACAGGTAAAACTTTTTCTTTGTCTTAGTTACAAATTATTTGTTTTTGTAAAATGTAAAAGTTACTGCTATTTGAAATACCTAAATTTTGATTAAATTAAATTGATTACTTTTTCGCTTTTGCACACCTTTTGCTAGTAGAAAAAATAATTGACAATTTTTAATTCTTGAAATATAAGATCTTGTAATTCTTTGTTTAATTTCAGAAATTTTACATGAGTATCATAAAATTCCTTAAAATGTCTCTATTATCCTTCAAAATTTGGTGAAATTCTTTTAAATTTCGTAAAGTCACTTGATATTTCTTAAAATTACTCAAAATCTCATTAAATCTCTTAAAATTTCTAAAAATCTACTGAAATTTTGTAAAATCTACTGAATCCATTCAGTCTTTAAAATTATTTAATATCCCATATAACATCGTAAAATCCCTTAAAGTTATTTAAAATCCTATGGAATTTCATGAAATCCCTTAAAATTCCTGACAATCCCATGAAATCTCGTAAAATTCCAATACAATATTTTTAAATTCCTTAACATTCTTTAAAATCTAGTAAAATTCTTTAAATTAATTAAAATTACTCAAAATTCCATGAAATTTCGTTAAATTCTTTTAAATTATTGAAAATCTAATATATAATCTCACCAAATCCTTTAAAATTTCTGGAAATAAATGTTCTTCAAATTACTTAATATCTTATAAAACATTTTAAAGTTGCTTAAAATTACTTAGAATCTCCCAAAATATCATAAAATCCCATAAAATTACTTAAAATCCCAAGAAATCTCTTGAAATTCCTTAAAATCCAATTAAATCTCATAAATCCTTTGATATCCATTAAGTCGTTAAAATAATTTAATATTCTATGAAACATTGTAAAATCTCTGAAAATTACTTAAAATTCCATGCAATTTCGTAAAATCCTTTCAAATTTCGTAAAGCCCTTTTAAATTCCTTAAAATTTTGCCCATAAAATTCAATAACATTTCGTACATTTTCTAAAAGTTTCTCAAATAGGCAAAATAATTCAAAATTTAATTTTTGAAATATAAAAATTTGTAATTCTTAGTCTAATTTTAGGAATCTGAATAAATTTATAAAATCCTTTTAAATTCCTTAAAATTATTCAAAGTCCCATTAAATCCCATTTAAACCTTCAGAATATCCAGAAATTCAATGAAATTTTGTGAAATCCCTTCAAATACCTTAAAAGTTTTAAAAATCACTAAAAATTCCAAAAACATATTATCGTTAAATCTTTTAAGATTTCTCTTAAAATTGCTAAAAATCTATTGAAATTTCGTAACATTTCTTGAATTTCTTAAAAGTCCTTAAAACTATTTAATATCCCTTAAAATATTTGAAAACCTAGTAAAACTTCGTGAAAATCCTTAAAACAGCTTTAAAGATTCTAAAATTACTTAAAATTATACAAATTATCGCTAATTCCTTTAAAATTATTTAAAATCCCATGAAATCTCGATAAATACTTTGAATTACCTGAAAATCCAATGAAAACTCTTCATTAGATTTATATATATTCTTTAAATTTCTTTAGATTCTATAAAACCTCAATAACTGGTAAAGTCCCTTAAAATTTCTGAAAATTGTTTTTAAATTCGATTCATCACTTTTTTAAGATAGGAATATTGAAATTTAAAATTATATTAAAGTTTGTTTTTCTAGGCCCTGTGTCAAGATATGCTGATGAATACGAGAGAAGACGAATGGGGATTATGTCCAAGGGATAAAACATCGATGAGTGTTGTCCTTAGGGATCGATTGATGACTGATGCAGCTCTAGGAGGTCCAAAACCTATAAAAGCTGAGCATAGTTACAGTCTTCTTACCTGCAGTCCACCACCTAGTCCAACAACGCCAGGAGATAATCCTCACACACCCAATTCAGCCACCTCGGCTGGATCGACTACCGTCCTATCCTGTTCTAATGATTCTTCTTCGCAAAGTCACAAAACCTTGGATTTGCGAAGTCGCATTGATGGTGAGATCCTAAAATGAGATTCTCCTTTCTGAAATATTAAAAAAATCATTTTTTTTTAATTGTGGAAATCAGTAAAAGAGGGAAATTTGATTAGAAATAAGAGTAAAGCCATGTCAACTGTACCAAAAAATGTTCGATGGAAATCTAAATGATGGAAACAATAATATATTTCTGAAGTATTTTAGTGATACAAAAAAAAAAAAACAATTTAAACGATTTTAGAAAATTCTTTTTTTTGTTACTTTCTTTGTTAAGGGTGTTGGAGCCAAGTTCTTTAATGAAATCACTATAATATCGTTCAAAGATTAGAACAAAGTGAATACAATACGCGTAATTTCCTCTTATCAGCAGATTTTTTTTACAAGCCTCTATTTTGCAACTGGTCAAGCGTAAGATCGATCTCGTGATTATGCGATTTAGTAATTTAAAAAAGTGACGATGACCCCGGATAAAATTACGAACTTAGTAAAACTTGTTCCATTATTTAATAAAATCTAGTTTTAAATTTTCCTCAATCATATCTGATGCGAATTATTTTTATAGACTTTCCTGATACTTGTGATACTTTTGTAAATGTATTACAGGAAAAGGAAAAGATTCAACCTTGAAGTTTTGATATGAGAAATATTTTCAAAAAATTTGGTCGTTTAAGAAAATATTAAATAAAATAAAAATAGAAAATATTAGGGGGAAGTTAATAATTAATAATATAATTAATTAAGTATTTTAAAATAATAGCAATATTAGAAACTATTATAGAATTCATCGATATCTTAAATTGGTGGTAGAAGTTTAGATTCCCTTGTTATATTATAATAATATTATATATATTTTTTTTTAGTTGCAGATATGGAAGAAGAATGTTTTCCTGCCATTTCGATGAACACAGCATCGAGTCGAGAATCTACCTCGTCGACGTCACCTTTGCCCACCTCGAATTTTGAGTCATCTAGGTTGACACTAATCGATGAAAATGGCCAATGTACCGAAATCAAGGGAGAACCAATTAGTGAACCTGGCAGTCCTTGTGAACCATGTAATCTTATCGATGATAAAAGTACTATTACAATGGTCGCGCCTCACAGACTTCATTTCACAAGAAGTAGTGTCTCACAAACTAGTGAGAGTGACGACGATGAGGACGACGAACTTTACCAGGTATATAAAATTAGTGTTTACTTTTTTTACATTTTATTTCTTAATCTAAAGTTAAAACTTTAAAAGTATAGTAAAGGATAATAAAATTACGCCAATCATAGCCACTCTTCTATTTCCTCTATTTTAGAAAATTTTCCTCAATTTTCTATATATTTTTAATCGGAAACTTTTTAATTTAATGCCAAAACGATAGAAAATGATAGAAAACAATATAAAAGAATATAAAATGATTAAAAAACATAGAAAAGAATAGGAAAGGAATATAATTTTAATTAAGAATTTAAATTTTGGTTTTAAATCCTGGAAAATCTTTGGCATCAACTCCTTGTATTTGAAAGTGTTTTTTTTTCTTTTTTTTTTTAAAGAATTTAACAATGTTATAGTTTTCTACTCTCCACATTTTTAAATGTTTAACCTGAACATTCGATTTCTTCATTTTACTTAATCAATATTATAATTAAATATTTTTTCGCTTTATAATTTCTGTATGATAATTTTTTAAATATAGAATCGTGGGCGCAGAGTGAAAAATCTGTAATTCCTCGTTTAACACAAAAAGTATGCAAATTTTATTAAAATTTTTGAATTTTAAGAATATGTTTTCTTTTTTAGGCGATGGATATGGAGGAGTTTGAATTAACCTGTGCGGAAAATGAAGAAACATTTAGCGGTTCCAGGCAAACGTTACCACCAACTCCACCAAGCAGTGCGAGTTCTGACAGTGAAGGAACAGCTTCCGCTTCCTGTTCACCAGAGCGTCGAGATCCTCAGAGTTCCGCTCACGTTCAGAATCTTAGGGGACTTCTAACACCCAGGCTTTACGTTAGCAATGGAATTCACACGCACACCACCACAAGGCAACCTATACACACACCACTGATTTCCTGTCAGCCGGTAATAAATTGACTTTTTAATGTTTCTTTTTTTAGATCACTATCTGCTTATTTATAGACATTGCTAAATAATTTATCTTTTCTTCAAGGGTGTTCGGCTCATTTTTTTCTAATTTTAAAATTCAATTTCCTTGATCATTGTATTTAACAAATATTAGGATGAGATATTTTTTTTGCTTTTTTACATTTTGAAGTTACATTTCGAATTTTTCAAGTTTTTTTTTCTATTTCAAAAAAGAATATTAATATCCAATATTAAGAAAATTTCCAATAATGGAAAGTAGTAAAGATTATTTTTGGTTTCAATGTCATGTGAATCACTTGATTTTTCCTTTCTTTGAAAATATTTATACATAAATACTTCTTTGAAGTTTTTAGTTGCTATCTGTATTTAATTTTTGAAATGAAAATTCGGATTTATGTATTTTTTTAAAGCTTTTCTAAAAATTTCCTTTCAATCGAGAGGCAGTTATTCTATATTCTTGTTAAATTTTTTACCAAATTTTTAGTGATTGTTTAAAATATTTTTATTTGTAAAAATCACACTTTAATTTTTGTTTTCAGAAAGGATCGACGGGAATTTTGATGCTAACTGAAGAAGAAAAGAGGACTTTGGTAGCTGAAGGTTATCCTGTTCCAACTAAACTACCTTTAACGAAGCAGGAGGAAAAGTCACTTAAGAAAGTCCGTAGGAAAATAAAAAATAAAGTAAGTACTCAAAGAAAAAAAATTATTTATTCAGTTAGAATCGTAAGAGAATTTTTTTGGTACTTATACAATTCTATTAACACTAAGACTTTTATATAAAAAATTAAAAAATCGAGTTCTCAAATAATTCATACAGTAAGTGTTAATATGTAAAGGACATATTTAAAAATTTTTGAAGCATTTCAAAAGAACTCGTAAGATTTCAGTGTATTTCAAAGAATTTTAGGGTATTTCTAGAGATCTAGTAGGATTTTAAATAACTTCAAATATTTTTAGAAATTTTGAATGAATTCAAATGATTACAAAAGATTTCAAAGAATTTAAGATTTTAAGAATAATTCAAGGGATTTGAAACAATTTCGTAGGACTTCAAAGGATTTTTAGTAAATTAAACAAATTAGGAATATCTTCAAATGTTAAAACTATTCTAAAGCATTTAAAATTAATTCCAGAGATTTCAATCGATTTCAATATCAATTTAACAAATTTTCTCTGATTTTCAGATATCAGCCCAAGAATCCCGTCGAAAGAAGAAGGAATATATGGATGGCCTCGAGAGGAGAGTGACCGTTTTGACAAACGAGAATTCCTCCTACAGAGACAGACTGACCGTCCTTGAGGATGCGAATCGCGAACTGCTGAAGGAATTACATCGCCTTCAAGCTCTTCTGCAACTGCAGTCTTCCTAGTTTTCTTCGACTGAATCGCGTTGAAGCGACCTTAATTACTTTAGTATTCCATTCCTCAGTGATGACGGTAAAAGATCATTATCAACCTAGGCCGACAACCTACTTATTGTAGAGACGGTAGAGACGATGGTCCAATAAACCTCGACAACTTACACTCGCTTATTCTCAGTATCAGTCATCATCATTTACATTTTGAGTCAATTGTAAAACCATCCGTGTTAATGGAATTCCAGAAACTGAATGATCGTATTCTAGAATTCGAAAAAAGTGCAGAGAAGAAAGAATGTCCAAAGATCTATTGTTTTAACTTTTAATATAGACCATCGATTTTCCTTCTAGGACCTGTTAAATGACTTGAGATTTTAAGATCATTGAAAATTTAGGTTGCTGGAACCAAATTCTAAACTCCGAATTTGATTTCTTAATTTTAATCAAGAAATATTGTTATTAAATATATTCTCGCTCTTTAGTTTACTCTTTTTCAAAACAGAAGTATGGCTGTATAAATGTAGAATTTATATCGAGATATCGAGTTGAAAATTTCTAAAATTAAAGTAATACATTTAATGCGAAGCTCATTCAAAATCGATCTAAACCTTTAATCCGAATGAACTCGGTCAATCTAAACTAATCAGAATAGATCCGAACTTTCAATCCAAATTAGATCGGAATGGAACTTTTTGGCTCGGATACAAAGAGCGAAAAAATATCTAGTTCTAATATTTGTCAACTGAATGAAAAGATAGAATTCTGCGGATAGAACTTGAATCCAAAACCCTTATATGTGTAATGTGTATGTTGATGTAATGAAAGTTTGCAATTTATTAAGCGCCTTTAAATTCGAAAGTATAATATATCATTCAATTTGAAGATTGTTGATTTCATCTAAAAGGGATGTAAATGTCCGTTCAGCAAATTCAAATCCAAATTAATTTGGACTTGGATCTGCATTGACTGATTTCTTACAGGGTTTCATTAGATACCGAAAATCGGTTTCCTGTACATTCATAGTTTTGTGGAAACATTTCTTTATGTGTATAAAGTGAATTTGGATTGGAGACCCTTAAAAGAAAAAGTAATAATGTTAGACTATTTTGATGATAGATTAGCGGAAAAATTCTGTGCATAATGAGAAAATGTAATTCGCCATCTGGCACCATTATGTGTAATTTCGCAATGTTTTTAATTTTTCAATCTTGCGATACGAAGATATGTCCTCGTGAAACAATTTCTCTGTACTTTCAAGATATTTTTGTAATTTTTCAGAAAAGTTGATTAGCTTATTTTCGAAAATTGGGATATGAAAATCCTTCATACACCCTTATGGAGGAAATAGTTGTAATTATGAATTTCTTATTTTCTGACAGTTTTATTATTTTTTATTACGATTTGAGAGAAAATTGTAGCATTTCTTTTATTCACCAAAATATCGTACGATATAATTGTACAAAATCGCGTGAAGTATATTTTATGAAGCGTATTATAAAATGCCTATAATTTATTCTTAATGTCGGGAGGAAACTAGATTTAAGTGTGTCAAAGTCGTCGTCGACATAAACGTATTTAAGTCCCTGTGTCAGTTATCCTACATCTACCTTACCGACATTTTTTTCTCTAATACAATTTTTATTTTTATTGAGATGTTGAATTAAACATTTCTAAAATTAAAGTAAATACATTAAAGTACGTTTATCTAGTCCTAAATATTTACATTCATAATAAAGAAGTTATTTTGACCAATTTTTTTTTTGATTTAATAAAAATTAAGGACCTGATAAAAGTACCTTAGTATATTTCGTTTAACTTTAGAAATTTTCAATTCTATATCTTAATAAATGTAGAAATGGCATTGCAGGGAAAAATGCCGGTAAAAAAGGAGTCAGATTACTTAAATATTACGTGACCTTAAGGGTGTTGGACTCATGTTTTAATCTAAAAGTTTCTAAAAATTATATTTCTCTATTGAAATGTAGAGAGAAAAAATATTTACTTTTGATTATTTTTGTTCTGAACATATAACTTGATTCTAACACTCTTAAATTTCTCATGTAAAAACTTTTCTTACATTTTTCTCTTTCCCTAAGACTCCCTTGTATTATTCGTCTTGGGTTCAATTTCTACTTCTAATATTTATTAGAAGTAGAGATTTTTTCCCTGTAGAGCGGTGCTTTTTTTTAAATAGCAGAGCGAAAAAATATTTTGCAAAACTGAGCACTACTGCAGAAAGAAAAAATATCTAATCATAATATTTGTGAAATAAAATGAAGACTTGCAACTTTTGTATTGAAATATAAAAAATGAGGGTATTTTAAATTAGAGAAAAACGAGAATTTTGTTAAGAAAGTTTTTAGGTACGTCTTGATTTTCGTTTTAAGATTCAACTGTTTTAAGTGGCCTCGACGACATCATGCGGTGCTTCCACTTTCAACTTAAGGAGAAAATATGGGCTTGAATTGGGAAACTCGAATTCCAGTAGTGAATAAAGTTAGATTAGGATATTTGTTACTTTCCATCCTGTTTAAGTTTTACACTCAGTCATGTTTATGCTGTTTATTTTATTTAGTTCTTAAGAATCAGCGGGTGTGTCTTCAGTGTAAAAAAAAGTCTGGTAAACATTAAAAACTGCACTAGGCAAGTTTTATTCGTAAATAATTCAATTAATTTTTCATTAAAATATTTGAACTCTTCATTTTACTTACGAACGTTTGAATTTTGAAGATTCGAATTGCTCTACAGAGTAAAAAATTATCGAATTCTAATAATTGTTGAGTAAAATGAAGAAATTTGATTTTGAGTTCAAAATTTGGACCCAACACTCATAAATTCTCGGCAGTTTATAATTTTGAAATTTATTATTTATAAGATTATTTCTAAAAAAAATTTGCTTTTGAAATTCCCGGACGAAAATTTCTGAAAATATATTAAAAATTTGATACATGAAATGAAGCCGATGGGCTTTTTAATGTTTTAGAAATAATGTCTGTTGAATCCTAATGAAAATGTACGCTTATATAATAAAATATTACTGCAACAAATAAAAATATTTATTTTCTCAGAAATTTCATATTGGAATATTTTTCGGAAAATATGGCAAATTTAATTTATTTTCAAAAAATTTTACTGATATTTCTTATAAATAAATTTGCCCAGCACAAAAATCTGATAGAATCTTACGAACGCTGCAGAAAATAAAAAATAAATAAATAATTTACTTTTAAATTCGTATTGAAGGTGTTGGGTTCAAGTTGTAACTTCAAAGTTCAATTACTTCATTTTACTAGGCAAATACGAAAATTTAATATTTTTTGCTTTGTACTCATATTTCTATTTAAAAAGTGAGTAAAATGAAGAATCAGGATTTTTAAATTGGACTTGGCTATAAGATCCTTGAAATTTTTAGCCAAATTTTTCAAATATTCTGCAGTAGTTCTACAAATGGACAGCAGTTTCTGCTACCTCTTATCATGTAATTAATCGGTTAATGGTCCATAAACTAGAATTTTTAGGAATGCGAATCGCAAAGAAATATTGCCAAATAAAAAGGAAATGTGCAAAATATTGGTAATTTTCAAATATTCGAATATTGTATAACGTAAGAAAAAAATTATTGAGAATTGAAGCGACTGTTCCTGTAGATCGTATTGGCGTATATTTTCAATTCTAATTCGCTACCTAACCAGAGTTTAATATATTTATATATATATATATATAAATATAT
>UCOH01000155.1:0-31870 GCA_900474275.1 Synergus japonicus
AATCACCTATTGAAGCCACCACGGCCCCTCCCTCTTCGATCCCCTTCTCTGTTATAAGATGGTTTGAATCCTCCATCGTCGTCATCTTCACCGCCATTTCTGTTACTATTAATGAAAAAAAAGGATGTGATAAGATGAAGTATTTCATAATGCTTCCAGATTTAAAACTTGATAATTGGAAATTTCAAATCTCTGACAGCTAAATCTTTAAAGCATTTATTACAGTAAATATAAATATCAAATTATTATCAAAATTAATCACCTATTGAAATTATCACGACCTCGACCTCTTCCCCTCCCTCTTTGGACGCCGTCTCTGTTATAAGGTTCGAAATTAGATAAGAGTAATACAAACTTTGAAACTCTTAGAATCGTAACTTAAATTGATTCTACAATAAATAAGTAAAAATTCTTATATTACCGAACATATGTGGGTTTAAATCCACCATCGTTTTCATGGCTAGTAGGCTTGAAGCCTCCATCATCGTTAAAATCGATTGTAGGTTGAAAGGCATCGTCTCCATCGAAACTATAAATAAATACCAAAATAGCAAACAAATTTGTTAAACCGATTTTAATTTCTTAACTATGTAATTCATAATTTTAAATATTATGAAATGAGTTTCCAGGTCTATTTTACCTTGCGGTGGGTTTAAATTCGTTATCATCATTCTTTTTGTTACCAAAATCAATTCGATCGTCTTGATTTTGTGAATTTACGAAGCCTCGGCCTCGTCCTCCATTGCGGAAACTATCATCCCCATTGTCGTTACAATGAAAACCACGACCCTTTCCCACACGACCAGCGTGATCTTCTGTGAACTATTGAAATAAACCGGGAATTAATCTATAACTATAAGTTGATTATTGTAAGTACATTTTTAACTAGTAGAAAAATTCTTACCGAGGACGTTTTCGTTGGACCAGAAAAGTCTGTCTCTCCTTCCCAATCACTCATTGTATCTGTTAATTAAACAATTTTATTGATAAAACAGAACTGTAAATCGAAAATTTACTTATTTTATCATTCTTTTGCTCGATTATCATTTTACTAGCATAAATTTATCCAAGATTTTACGAGATTTCAATATCTTTCAAAATCAAATACACTTCATATCTTGAAAGGATTTCAAGATATTTAAAGTTGGTTTAAGAAATTTCAAAAGCTTTCAAAGAATTCTAAATGATTTTAAAAACATAAAAATTCACGAACACTTTCAAAACCTTTTTAAAAAATCCCCAAGATAAATTTATAACGTCCTGCAAAATTTGATTTAAATAGGTTCAAAACTATGGACGTCTATTCGGAACACACATGCATTCAACTTTTTATAAAATGATGATAACGAAAATTTACTTCTGCTATTTCTAGAAGTGTTTATTTAATTTTGTTAAAGCTAATAGAATGTGTAACTATATAATTCTAACCGAAATTCTGATAAAATTTCGAATGTTTAACAATTTCAATTTAACTCTTTCTAATTGTATTTCAATATTTTTAAAATTTATTTTGAAAATTTTATAATCACAAAGAAAATAATTCTGTTCTGTTTTTTTTTTTGAAAGATTAGAACCAGAAATTTAAAAAAGTATATTTTGTTTTAAATAAATGTTAAATAATAATTTATTTTTTTAAATAAACAATTAGAATGTTATCACATGATATCCATATTGGGCTAAGTAATTTTAAACATAATTCTAGAAGAAAATAAAAATAAAGATGAAGACAAAGGAAGACGAATTCTTGGTGAGTTTCATTTGAAACAGTTGAAACTAGTGAACGCACAATTTCTCAGAATTTAAATCCTTTTATCAATACCTAGAATACAAAATCTGATACATTCTAACTATCAACGTTATTTCCAAAATTAAACCGATTTGTAGAATATTTTAATCACGACAAAAAGAATTCTTATTCAAAATTAAGAAAAACATCAAAAAACAAAACATCGTAATTTCTAATTGAATTAATAATTTGTAACCGTACGAACGTGGTTGAAATTTCTTTTGAAAGAACTTAAGGGCAATCTAAGTAAGTTCACAGGGTAATTACCATAAGCCCTTAGAAATGCTATTAAACAACCATATCACTCTGATAGAATAGCGATAATCAATGAAATTTGATATTCCACGTAAGGATTTTTCAACATGGGTGACGCACATGTACCGGCGAATTATACCGCGTCGATTGCAATGCTGCACGTGGACTACATAAAATAAAAATGGTTACTTGCCTTCGAAGCTTTATTTTCGCTAGATGAAAAAGCCAGTTACGAACACAAGTTGTAAAATCTTGAATCTCGTGAATTATCGTCAATCTCTAAAAATTCGCGTCCACAAATATACAACAACCCACCAACTTGAACGAACTCATAGCACAAAGTGAATAAAGTGATATGAAATTAGGCGAGAGTCGATTCAGAGAATGAGATGGCAAGTGAAAGGAACAAGGCGAACAAAGAAGCGAAAGAAGAAGGGGTCGCGGTTTTAGAACACTATTGGCTGTGGAAACGTTGGGCGGTCACGTGATCTATATTCCTCACTCACCGGATATTTTAATGCGCATGATGCGCATGCTCCTCGAAAGCCGGTTCGCGCTAAATTCCATGCCGTGTAGAGTTATTTCACGATATAATTTTTAATTTAGCCACAAAAATAAGACTACTATGAAAGTCTATTGCTTATACTCTATCATGAAAATGCATTATTTATATTCTTCTCGCTTAACTCCTGAAAAATCATTAAATTCATCGCAATTTGATCTTTATGAAAATTGAAACCAACTTCCGGTATATTCAAAGCGCGCCAAAAAGATATATCGAATTGACGACATACGCGTACTTCAGGTGCTTCAGGTTTGTAAAGAACAGGGCCGTGAGGAGAATGGGTGCTTTTTATTAATATAGATATTATATTAACAATTTTTATTTTAATAAAAAAATGTATGGCATTGAATAATTAGATTTTTTTTAATAATATCTAATTATAAAATATTTTTGAGTAAAATTAGATATATTATTAAGATTAGAATTTTAAATTGTGTTTTGTAGTGTTCATAAAATAATAGAAATGCGATAAATTTAGATTAAAATGACCTTTGCCTCTTTTTTCCATAAATTCCAAAAGACTGTTTCAAGTATCCAGTGTCACATATACGCAAAGAAAGGGGCTCTGATATAATAAAGCTTTCCTTCTCCTCTGTTGGGTCGTAAAGTGTTTCGTATTAGGAACATAACACACATGTTCTATATCTCTCACGGTTTATATGACTTCAGAAATTTTTTTCTGAGTTACGAAAATAAATCACTTTTAACATTTATGAGACCAACGTTCTTATTTACAAAATAAATCAACATTGAAATTGTTAAATTCCGTTCTTATACAATACATGGCAGAGTCATAAAGTTTATTTAAAATCTAAAGTTTAAATAATAATTTAAGGAATTATTTCAAAAGATTTTAAAAGTACTTTAAGGGATTACCAGAGAGTTTAAAGATTTTCAAGACATTTGATAAAGATTTTTAAAAAGTTAAAAAGATGTCTATAGAGATTTAAAAAATTTGCAAAAAAAATTACCATCAGAGAAGATTAATATTTATTAATGGTAGACTGATGAAATGAAACCTGTTTATCCGTTTCCTGGTTCTGCGGGCATAAATTAACAACATTTGCAGTATTGACGGATGTGTAACCAAAGATAACCAACGGTGAACAATTTTATTATGTGCTAGGACAACTTTCGCTAAATATTTTCAAGGTCTGTTAACAGTGTCTATTATTATTTCATATATCAGTTATGATCAGTTATCTGATCTCTAACTTACCGGCATTTTTTCTTGTAATGCCATTTCTATATTATTGAGATATCGAATTGAAAATTTCAAAAATTAAAGGAAATATACTAAGATACGTTTATCTGAACCAAATGGACAGATGACTAGCAAATCAAGATTTTATATGAAACAAATTTAATGATACTAATAATTCAATTAATTATATTGTTAGTGACTATATAATTTCAAGAATTATGCCACGTGCAACATTTGTTGATACCAGGTGAGGATTTTTCTCTTTGGATTAGCGTATAAATTTTAGATTATATTCATGCGTATATATTGAGCATTAGTGACACATTTTTCGACGGGTAAACTTCGTTCTTTCGACGTACGTAATCATTTTTTCTGAAAAAAGACTATGTACCTACTTCGATTACTTGAAATGGAGTCCAATCCACCTTTTTTCGTGCGCTATCGTCAAACCGTTATCGACGTAATATGAATTATAAAATTCTGCATGTATATGAAAGCACACACGTCTCGGGACATGTGCGCTGTAAAGAATAAGAAAAAGAAGATGAGGAACAAAAAGAAGAAAAAAATGCAGTTCCGTCACGGCCATGAACGGGACAGAGATAGAACCAGTTTCTAGTATCGTGGTGTCATGAAGTTTTGTAATGCGATATATTCTTCACGCTGGATATTTATCGCAGTTCATATTCGATTGTCATACGGGCGGAGAGCCTCTGAGAGGCTTATTTACAAAAGAAGAAAAATTTTCCACTGTCGACGATGTATTCAAAACATTAAGCAATAATGAGTGATAAAACAGTGCTTGTGTATTTTGGAAAAAGTATTTTAGAGATTATTCTCCTGACTTGGCAAAAAAAATGAAGTAGCACACACTGAATGAAAAGTTTCGTAAATGTAGAATAAGATTCAATCAATGGGTTACAATTGAAACGTGAATTTAACTATAAAATAAGCAAATTCGGATCGACCTCACGACTCTAAGGATTTGGTGCAACGATCGGACTCGATTAAACTCAATAAAGTGACAATAGAAGCAGGAGTTTGAAAAAATCCTATGAATATTCATAAAGTGACTCGTCAATTTTTCTGTACATTGTTGTTATTAGGCATATAGTTAATTAAAGCGTAGCTAACTCAACATGCTCGTATCGTTGAAGATGTTAGTGTGCGGGAGTAGCCGAACGTTTTTGAGATATGCAAGGACTTTAAACATCTCACGTGTTCCTGATAATCATCTGGCATGTTTACTTTGCTAAACTATCTGAAACTCTACAATAACGGAGGGAATGGGACTCGACATATCCATAGCATTTAATCGTCTCAATGGTAAAATACCGATATTTAATAATTTGCGATATTTTTATTCATATTTTCTGAGAATAGAATATGATATCAGAATTATATACGAGTTCTAAAAAATTTTACAACGCAAATATAACATATGTTGCGTAGATTTTTTATTACACTAAAAGTTCTCACTTGAGATAACATTTATTAGAATGATAACAAACACGGGTAATTGACTGATTTCTTGCAAACTTACAAAATATACGATTAGAAAGTAATTGAAGTGGCGTGTTATTATCAGATTATGATGATACGTCGATAGTATGATTGTAGTATAATATTTAAAAACTTATGGTTTATCTGCATCTAGTAACGTTGGGGAAATTTATCTTATATCTTTCACTAATACAGTGTATTTTTTTAATATTTTATGATTAAGGGAGAGATTTAAATGTTTAATTCAGTACTACTGATTAAAGAATGTGTGTTTTTCGATTTTCGAATACACTTCCATACCCATGAAACTATCAGAACCAAATTCTGCAAGACATTATAAATTACTTAGTTTCCATAAAATTCATTGAAATTTTTTAAATTCACTTGAAACCTCTTAAAATCCCAGAGAATGACTGGAAGTTTAAGATAAATATAAGATTGGGATTTAAAAAGTGCTTATTTGACCCACTCTTGTGTTCAAAAGGCTCAGAACTGACGCATAAGAAACGTGATGAGTAAGGTGAATAATAGAGAATTATAGTAACGACTAAGGCGACAAAACCGGACTATGATGATACACACGTGTTTGCAAGTGTATGAAAGCAACTTTTGTACATATGCACGTGTACAAGTTATATATTAAGAGTGACTCAGTCTCTTCTTATACCATTGCATCTCGTTCGTGGATCGTAATAATAGCATGAAATTGATTCATCCGTCTGAAAGCGGAATGCGTTTTCCAGAATTTCATATAACTTACATATTTTCTACAAATTAATTAAATCAGATCGAAAAAGTTGATTACTATAGTTGATTATTTCAATAAGTGAAGTAATTACTTATTACCTTTTGATTTAAATTTATGATAATATACCGTATGTTTAAACCTGTAATGCCGTTTCAATGATAATCAATCGATTCTCGTCTGCACGCAATTTTTTCTTATTTTCTTATGACCTTTCTTGAGACTGATCAAAAAAATTCATTATTTGAAATACTCTTGTGTTAGGTCAAGAAAAAAGTATCCCACTGACATTTTTATACAATTATAACTCTTATTTAAATTTTAAAAGCTCTTACGGATCTTTTTGTTTAGTTGTGTTGAATCGAAATTCTAATCTGAAAATTCAATTTCTTCATTTTACTTGATAAATATAATTAAACACTTTTTTTCCCTGTATACTTACTTATTGTTTAAATAAAATTATCGCTCATTTTACGCAAAACGTATTTAAAGTAAACCTTTTTTTTGCTCAATAGGCACATTTTTTTAAACAAAATTCACAGCGAAAAGAGATGTAATTCTAATAATTGTTTATTAAAATGGGGAATTTAATTTTCAGATTAAAATTTGGATCCAATACCCTTGAACCAATTACTTCTATATATATTATTATCAAGATATATAACTATATAATGCAATCATTATTATATTACAGTGAATTAATCACATTTACGTATAATTTGCTTAGTTAATTTAGTTAAATGATCGACCCATAACGTTATTTACAATGCTGATGTTTACGTATATGATTGGCTTATGATAATATAATGATGCCAAGATAAGATTGTCATGAAGAAATTTTGATTAATTTAAATTCAGAACCGTTTAATAACTTGAAGAACTTCGCAATGTAGGAACCGAAATTCTGCACGAAAGGAAGGTAAATTGCCTAGTTTTAGACAAAAATATTGATTATTGCGGACGTATAAAGTTACGACAACTTAATTTGTTCATATGCTAATAACAAATATGAATGAAATTGTTTCGTCGAAAATTGAAAATATTAAGTACTTATCATTTCATTTGAAAGTGTCATATCAGATACCGTTTATCCAAAGTTATTAGTACTGGTCACGAGACTTAAAATCCTATCGAGCGACATTATAGATATGATTGATATCTTTGCTAAAAACAATCTACCGCGAGAATAAATTTCTAAAATGAAGAATTATCTTTCATATACATTCAAAACTCAGTTTCGTACAACACACCGATGAAACATATCAAACTAACAAAAAATTATAATTTGACACGTGTTTACTCAATAAGATTTGCTTTTTACACTTGAATTAGCTACAGTGATATCCCACATTAATTAATGTAATTTATAATACGATAAAAGAATTACATTAGAAAACAAAGACTTAAGCTTTTTTCTTTAGACAAATTTCTAAAGTGAATTTTGAGGAAATTAGCTTTTCATCGAGTTATTTAATGATTGTCATAGAAACATTTACTCATTCGAGTGTTGAATTGCGATTTCTGATATCATAGTTCTCTTGGGTGAGATTGTCTACAGCAACTCTCGGTAATTGAAAGCAAGATTAATAATAGAGTCTATGCCACTGATTAATATGTCAATCTTCCCATCAATAAATTTACTTTTCTCTATTTTATTATCTCGATTAATGCATCGTTATTAATACTTCGAACAATTAAACAATTATTATTTACACATACATTTGACATCATAGAAATTTAAAGCTTTCTCTCTCGCGCTTTATTTTCACCCTCGTCATTGTATAAACTGTCTTGAAAAAACTCGAGTGTTTTTCTTTAATTCATCTTGACTCTGATAAATTGCGAACTCAAATGTTCCGCTATTTATATAATCTAGAACGCGTGGAAATTGCAAAGCGCGAATTTTTAGATAAAAAAATGTGCTCAATTCTTAAAAAGTTATAGCTCTTCCGATTCAAAGATATCTTCAAGATATAATCTGCAATATAAATATATTAGCTTAACCTTTGATTTCAAACACTAAGATTTTACGTTCTGATTCAACTGAATAAAAGTTCGCACACTAATTGAATTGGGTTTCTTCAAATAAATTTTATTCAGCTCCAGCATATGTTGCTTGTATATAATAATAACCAAACTACTTCTTTGATTAAACAAAACTTTTGTTATTCAAACAAAATATCTTTCGAGTGATATGAGCCTTTTCTTACTTTCCCCACCAGCATAAAAATCAAAACTAAAGAAGGAGTGGTATGTTTTTGGTATCAGGAAATTGATTACATTTGAGAAATACATATAACATGTAGAGCTGATATGCATAATAACATAATAAAGCTGACTGTCCCGTATAGATTTGTAATCGTCCAATAAAGTAGGGAAAAGTAAATCGAGTCGCCAGCCTCTTGAGGCAAGTGGTTACGCCCAGTACGAGTTCGACTTGTCTATCCGAATCACACTTTAGTTATGTTTAAGCCGCGCTCGCGCGAATATATGAATGCTTTTCCGGTTGCACCGTGAAGAAGAAGTACATACTATATATAATAAATACTTAGTGAAGTGTATTCAATCATGACTCAGTTGGGAAGAAAAAACTCGTCTCGGATAAAATCTATTACTCATAGATTACTAATTTGTCATAAATAACTTAAAAAAGACTCCATGTGCATCCAAGAAAGCCTTATTTGCACAAATTTTCCAAAACAAATATGAGATATGATTACTCTAAAAATGAACTCGAACTTGTATGAAGTAATGTTGATTAGTCTATCACAATGTACCGTGTTTGTTATCATCTCTTCCTGAGGTGTAACGACTGCAGTTTGTCTTGTGTGAGGCACAACATTTGTGCCTTTGAAGTTGACGTGTTGCAGCGCATGAGTACTCTCGGAATTTTTTAGACAATGTCAAGTGCGGTACTGATCATTTATAGTGTGTTAATTTCTGCATTCAAATGGCTACAGTTTTAATAAGCCGCCCAATCGAAGTGACTTTTGATGGATAAGAGACTATTTTAATTAATAAACGCGTTATCCTGTGGGGAATAATAAACAGTGGCGTGTGATGCCGGTACACTTCTGGAAAATATTGTGAAAGAGAGAAAGGAAACATCTGGCAAACTGGAGGCGCTAAATGCCTCGGCAGTGCCTGAAAAGGCTTTAACTTCCCTTTTCACGTACATGCATTGCTACACCCATTACAGCATATATTATACCGCCAAGATTCTGGATATTTAGCCCTCTCGAAAACGCGAAAATTATTGAAAAGCTGAAGGAACAGTTGTTAACCGGGAAACTCGAATGGCGACCATGGGAGTCATCGTGTACATACCAAGTACGTAATAAGATGGTTTAGAAGCTATATGATGAACAATCTTCATCATAACCACCTTTCTTCTTATTTCTAATCTGTTTTGAAAGTTCTTATCTGTTATTCAATTCATCGATGAAACGAGAAACAAAATAAGAAGCCTGGTTCAATCTATGCGCGTTATCCGAAGGAAATATATTTCTCCACAAATCGCCAAGTCATCTAAAATTTCTACGCGCTCAAGTAACATTGCTGCCGACGTATTTGTCGACCCTGACTTACGACCGACAAATGCGAAAACATAATTGATGTTCGACGGTTTTTCTCCGGTCAACCTACAAGTCAAGTAGAACCTGATAGTTCTTTGATAATTTAAACTATTTCCTCTCAAGTTACATTTTCTTATAATTTCGCCGGTTTTAATAACAAGTGTATAACCTTGTAAATCTCGCCTTCAATACAGAATTTTATTCTATCAAACATAAACAAGAGAGATTATAGTTCTAACTACAACTGATTTTGGCTTGAGTAATGCATTTACGATATTTGCTCAAGACTATGAATTGTGATAGAAATTACCTTTGTTTATTGCTCTAAACTCTGTATTAAACAATATTGGTAATTTATCTCAAGATAAAACCTAATCAAATACATTCTAAAGTACATCTGCACTTGTACAGAAGTTGTAGTTAATTTAGGAATATTTTTGACATGTTAAAGTCCGAACCTACGCGACCTAACGCGCTTCTTTTACCGATAACGTTATCACATCGTCAAACGGAAAGTCATGCTGACTCACAAAAAAATTTAACACAAGCTGTTTGCCATTCGCAATTCTTCCCGACCGTCATTCTCGAGAACGAGGTCAATCGAAAGTGCAATTAGCCTTATCGACTCTTTTGTCCATAAGAATAACAACAAAAATTATTTCGTAATGAAAACCCAAAACCGCCTGTGCATCGTTTTTCAATATAGAACCACCTTCCTTGTTAAAAGACTATAATATATGTATACACTGTAGAGGGTTGATTTATTTTCATGTATTTGTTCTTGGATACGATAAAAATGGTTCTAAGAAGATTGAATCTTGATCCAAGTTCTATCTTCAAAATTCGAATTCTTTTTGCTAAAATCGATCTCTAATCTTCTATTATCAACTTCTAAAACTAAACGATTAGCACAGCTACTTTTAAATATGTTTGTTTTTACCTCAAGAAATTAATTTATAGATTTTTTCAGTATAACAAAATACTAAAAGCAAAAGTGAAAACAATAAACAACTTTTACAATTTACAACTCTGGATAACAATTTTTTCCTAAATTGAAGCATAGTTCGGAATACAAATTGTAATCTTGGATCTGAACGCAACTTGTTTACCTTATGACTTATGATAACTGATAAATTACATAACTAATACGTGATGAGTTACGAAAAAGTAAACATTTCATATTAGCTTCAATTTTTCTACGAACTTGGATTTTACTTTAATATTTCGTCCATGATGAAATATTGCGATAAATAAAAACGCGAATAAAGATTCGTTTTATTAAAATTGATGCACTCAATCTGCACCTACAAACGAAAAGGTTTTATCGCATCAGAATTTTTCTCTAAGAATGAAATCTATACAATGAATAAATTCTAAAAAATGGTTTATAAATTCTACAATAAATTCTAATTTTATATGTTGTGTAAATAAAGAAAAAGAATGTCGCAAAAGGTACTATTGGAACCTGAATCCAGTCACGTACGATCACAGCTAGCGTCACTGACTATTCCTCGGAATGTCATATCAGCACATTCGTATGTCATAAATTTTTCCCTACTCTCAGTGAAGAGGATATAAAAAAATTCAACCATTCCTGTTCATTGCAACCTAAAATAATTTAACAATAAAAATTACGAAATTTACAAGACTTCCTTCGGAATTTCCTCTTTCGTTACTTATTTACTGCTCTATGCCGATTAATTCTGCTCTATTTAAGTAAGTGTCCCGTTAAATTGCCGCAGTTTGATTTTTTTTTATCCAGTTTAGAGTGAGCCTGTTTATAAATCTTAATACTTGTCAGAAAAAAGCTTAAAAATCTAATCTAATGAAATACTGTTTTCTTTTTCAGGCATGTACACCATGCGAATGCTGGACAACAGCAGTAACAATGCTTCTGGTCCAACTGGAGCTGCTGCACTTCCTGGGGTACAGGCAGGTGGTACAACACCATCGGGTGGAGTAACCACCTTACCCTGTGTGACGGATGAGAGGATGGATGCTTCCAGTGATAGTGCTGTAAGCAGCATGGGGAGTGAACGAGTTGGATCTGTTTCTGATGGCGAGTGGATGGAAACCGGATCAAATTCTAGCCATACTCAAGCCGATTCTCACTATTCTATGGATTATGCTAGGTAATTTCACGCTAGATTATCAAGTAACATTTCGTTTAATCCACCTCCTGATATTGACAATATTTTTCTTTTCCTTTCTTCCCTCCAACTAAATTTCAACCTATTTCTTCAAAGACACTGAACAAAACTCTCAAAAAGTCTATCATATTCACTCGTTTCTACGTCAACATATTTTCAGCTACTCCAATCTCATAAATAACTTACAACATTCCTTGAGATAAGAGGTTCTTCCCACAAAATATTATAGTATTTATATTATTTTATTATAGTATTCGTACCTATCAAATATAAATATTTGTTAAAACTCATCAAGAAATGTTATTTTTCCTGCTTTCAAAATTCTCTTACTCAATGAGTCAACTTTTTCCAGCAAATATCATATGCCATACGATTGCAGTTATGGGAGGAATGGTAATTCTCCTCGCTGTCAAGCTGACCGAAGCATACCTCATCTTGCAAAGAATAAGTTTATCGCTAAGCGATACTTCCAGGAACAGGGAACCGGTCAGTATTCAGATAACCGATAAGATTGAAAAACGGTGGAAGAAATAAGATGCAAAATTAACTTACTGAATTTTCTTTTTTGTTTTAAATAGGATCACCTCTTGGTGCCACTGGACACCCGACTACACCGATGAAATATGAATACGACGCCCAAACTGTTGCTTCTGGTGCTCCTGGAAATGCTTACTCTGGTCCAATAGAAGGCGCCGCAGGTCCTCAGAATGAAATTAAATACAGTTGCAGTGTCGACTTTTCACGTCATCAATCTGGTAAGAGAAAGGCTTTTTATTATTTATCCTATGAAAACAAATATAAATGGCAACACTTGTCTTAAATTAATTATATTTCCTTTTACAGGACGATCAGCAATTGAACACATTCACCATAATCACACATACCATCTTCCAGCAGAAAGTTCTGGATCTTTACAACGTCCTTTGTCACGTGATAAGAAAGGTAATTGAAGTCTTATTTGTAAGAATATTTGTGGATTAATCAATTCTGTAATCTTAAATGACTTTGCTGCTTTTGAAACTCATTTTATTGATCAAACGTTAAACAATAAATTCGAATCTTTTCTCATAGAAGAAAGACAATTTACAATGTAGTCTTTACTATCACTCTTATCAGGAATGTAAATATTGATAAATATTAATTTAAAGTATGTGAAATTTCAGCGCGTAAGAGCGAGACAGAAGAGCACCTAACCAGAGATGAAAAACGTGCTCGAGCTTTGAACGTACCTATTGCAGTGCACGACATTATCAACTTGCCAATGGATGAGTTTAATGAACGTCTCAGCAAGTATGATCTTAGCGAAGCCCAACTTTCCTTGATTCGTGACATCAGAAGACGAGGAAAGAACAAGGTCGCAGCACAAAACTGTCGCAAACGCAAACTCGATCAGATCATCAGTCTTGCTGATCAAGTTAAAGAAATGCGCGACCGCAAAATGAGACTTATTCGGGAACGAGATTTCATGCTGATGGAAAGGCAGCGTGTCAAAGACAAATTTAGTCAACTTTACCGTCACGTTTTCCAGGTTTGTTGATAATTATCTTGCCATATTAGATTTTATGTCGACTGAAAGTCTAATCACAATCAATTTCGATACATTCAAGAATTCAATGAATGTAAAAGAGCTCGAATTTTGAGATTAGAATTTGTATTCAACATCCGTAAAGGTGGAAAAAAAGATTGAGAAAATTAAAAAAAAACTTTTAAAATTACAGTCTTTGCGAGACCCAGACGGCAACCCATACAACTCATACGAGTATACCCTTCAGCAGACAGCGGATGGAAATATACTTCTGATTCGTAGAAACCAGACGAATCCTCATCACTCTCGCACCTCAACAATGGATCCGAAATCGAAGCCCGATACTGAGCACAAGGAGTGAATCCTCCACAATCCTATACTCCAAAGAGATTGGTAATCAGGAGAAGTCCAAACATGCTGTTTACAGCATAATCGCTCTCGTCCTCGACGTCACGAATTTCACCACGCAGCGCAGGGGATATTTATTTTAAGAATCATAAATCTTAACGAAAAATAAAGTGCGTTGCTTTTGACTTTACCCTAGTCGCGTGTACGCGATGAAAATATGCGAAAGTCAACGAGTTTTGCTAGATCAAAACTAGCAAAATACCTTTCCATGCTCGATAATAGTATGGTTGTAACCATATTGACGATATCCAGGAGGAAGAGTGGTTACGAAATATTTAGCTTATATGAATGACACCATGATTTTTATTTTTTGAAAATAAAAAAGCCTTCGCAACTTTTAAAATAAAAAGTTCCTGCTTTGGATATATCTATCCTTGCTTACAAGTTCTTGTATAATTTCGTTTTGCAGAATTTAGTTTATATATCTCATTCGAATAAGATTGAGCTCTTAAGTTTATAAGAACTTCGCGATGGAAAAAGAAGAATGAGGTGAAAGTGTCTGACATGAATCAGAAATGTGTAGTAATTTTTCTGGAAGCGTGTGGTGTAACGATAATCGCTTCCATTTTCTTCCTTTTAACCAGAACTCTTCTTCCTGTCTCGTGTCTAAACTATGCTCCTAGTGATTTGTCTTGCAGGTGTGAATTTTCTACGAAAATTCTACCATCGCATTACAGAATTTTTACTCTTGTAAAAAGAAGGGAACGATTTTGTCGTGTTTCAATGCAATTGTAGAATTTGTGTTTTTTGTCTGTTACAATTGCATTAAAATGCGACTATTAAGCATTAATTAAAATTTAATTACGACTATAAAAACTGCTACATTCGCATAATTGTTGCATAAAGTTACTCTTAGTGCAAATAATCCTTCGACTCAGATTGGAAAAAAAATCTGAAGAGTGCGGACTGTTACAAGATAACCTTTTGTACTCTGTTTTAAATAGTGTATACCAATGTGAAGGGCTGCTTATAATATAAATTGAACGGAAACCATCAGATGATTTTCGTATCGTGCGTATATTGAAGGGAAAATAGAGATCGTTCAAGTAGTACGTAAAGCTTAAAACTCCAGTATTGTTAAAATATAAGAGAAAAACTGGTGAAGAATCAAAATTGAGGGGAAGATTGCAATACATAATACTTGAACGGCCTCATTCGAAGCGTTTGTTTTTGTTTGATAAAAGGCAAATGCTTGAGTTATTGCCTGAAAACTTTTAATACAAGAAAAATATATTTTAATTGGTTCCACGTTCCGAAATGTTGCTTTAAACAATACTTCAGACATCGGTAAACTCAGGCAAGATACTAACGTTACGTAATGTAAAAATAAGACTAGAAACTAATGCAACAATGTGAATATATTTACTGAAATTCGCTGTACTGCAACAATATTAATAATAGTATTGATATTGCGATATATGAACAAACATAGTAAATAAACATATTTTTTTAAAATAAACAGACGAGAATCGTTCAGGTATTTCACATTTGCCTTTTTATGTATATATCGACTTAGGTAGTATAATTTTCTATAAATAATAAACATGTATAAATGCGAATAATTCATACGTACAAAGAAATATTACGTACGTGCGAAAATTATGAAAAATAATTATATGTTACGAAGTAATGAAGAAAAGAGGAAAGATGCAGCTGCAGCTGACACTTAAGTAATCTGCCATTTTTTAAGGTTTACATTCACGATTGTATTCATACCACTGGGTGTAGGATGCCTTTTGCGTATCGTACTCAACGAGCAGAGATCTTGCTGTTGAAAATTCTATGTAATAAGAATTAGCTTGTTTCGATATCAAGGATGTCTGTTCGTCTGTTCTATATTTTAACATAATTTTTATCTACTTGCCCAGACATTTTAGATCTCCACGCGTCATTAAATTTCTATATTGTATAAACAAACTTCAAATAAATTTCTGGGGAAAAGTACCTGGCACTTATTTTCATGCTTTTTAAAACATTTACTAGCTTCGACTAGAAATTTTAGTGTAGAAATTTTCCAATAAATTAAAAGTGTTGGATTCAAGTTCTACCCTTAAAGTTCAACAATTGGGTATCATTTCACTTTGCAGGCGAATTTTTTTACGAAATAAAACAAAATTATGCCTCTAGAGCCAAAAAACGTTTACTTTAACACTTTTTGCGTAAAATGAAAAATTCGAAATATAAACTCAAAATTCCGTCTCGTTACGTACCCACAATTCTATTTAAAAATTGAGTACCGCTATATACAGATTGAAAAAATATCTAATTATATTCGTCGAATAAAAGGAGAAAATCGAATTGTAAGGTTTCTTAAACTTATGCAAAGGCTGCAACTTATGTGAAATCAATTTATACGTAATTCGTGTCTGTTTCAATTCCATTAATTGCAAAATACATGTTTCTTCCAATTTTTTTCATTTTACTCAATAAATATTCGAATTTGTGTCTATATTTTACAGTCTTTCTATATTTCTCTTCTTTATCAGGTAAACAAAATATTCATGGACATGTGATGTTTGGAAAAATTTTCAATTTTATTGATTTTCAAATAACTGAAAAAGCCCAATGATATTATGACCACACAAATAAATATTTTGTCCTAAAACTTTGGGAAACTTTCAGGCTGACGTAATTTGAAAGAAAAGGCTCTCAAAAACTGTCAAAGTCTATGGAAAGACACAATTATGTCTATCAAATTTAAATTTATCAGTTGGATTTGAACTCGAAATTTGTAAAGCAAAAAAGGGAAAATTTAGTTTTTTGGTAGCACAAAAAGGAAATGATTGATCAAAATCCACTTACATACTCACCAGTTTTTCGAAAAATCACTTTCGTACTTGAAAATTGGCCTACAAGGTGTAAGTAAAATAAAATAAAGTAAAATACACTTTGCTTGAAAAGCAAAACAAGTGCGAATGGTGCATGATGATGCAAATATGGATGGTGGGGAAGGTGGAAGTGGAGTGGAACCAAGTGGAACCAGTGGAACTCGGTGGAAGCGGATGGTATATGGAAGGGTGGAAGGGTGGAACGGGTGGAACTCGTGGATCGTGGAAGTGGAACTTGGATGGAAGACAGTCAAACATGGCTACCATCTGGTGACGTTTGTTCTCCTCGTGGATTTCAAATGATATTAAAAACATCTGGTGACGTTTTAACTTATTTCTTTCCATAGTTATTTCTAAAAGTTTTCTGGTACTGTGTTTAAAAAGTGTAACTCAAGATGATGAACATGTGGAAAGTGCGAGAGCTCATGGACAAGGCGTAAGTTGTAACAAGTTAATCTAACCTTGCTTTTGCTCTTTTTCGGTTTTACCCATTTCGTTACTACCGAAAACAGAATTTATCATAAATATTCCTGTTTGTCTTCAAAGTTTTTTTGCGGATAACATCTATGAATTCATTTAAATATCCGAAAATTTGACAGTCGCAGTAATCAATTTGAGATGTACGCGAAAAAAGTGTAATACTAATGTAAAACGGTATTCCTGGGTGTAATAAAATGCAGTCTTATCTCGCGATTGACGAAGTCGATCATTTCTGATTACAATTCTATATTTCAAAGTAAAAAGAGTTCTAGAATCTTCAAGTTTGTATTCAATATACTATAATCAAAACCACTTGTTTTGTTATGTAAACTCAACAGTTTTTGTATTAAAGACTGATGTTTCTATTATTTTAAATTGCGACTGTTGCTTTTGACTATATATACTTCATGATTTACACTTTTATCTGATTTATACTCCATTCATATGCTACTTAATTTACATTTTGTTGGAGACAAGTATGAATTTTTCTCATATGATATAGCAAAACTTCAAAACTAAAGTTTAATTATTAAAAGTGTATATTATACATTAATTAATTAAGGGAGTTTATTTATTTCAACTTCTATCAAGTAAAATATTTTCAAGTGTATGTTGATTTCTTGATGAAATATTAAATATCTTTATTTCTTATTCATATTTTCTACATATGCTAGCTAGTGTTGCCAGATTTTGGGCTACTCAATGCGAATTTGGGCGATTAGTAGCCCAATCTGACAACTCTGATGCTAGCAAGATCAAAATCAAACTAAAATGATGTAATTTGAAAGTTTTTAATTTTGTAATGTACTCTGAATAAATAATTCAGTAAATAATATATTATTCATCACACGTAATCTCGTTTAAGTAAGAAATCTACGTAGACAATTTTGAATAGGCTAACGTAGCACCCCGTTGATGATATCATACTGATACTTTAAATTATTTGTACGTCCTATATAAATTCTTATATAGTAAATCAGTCCCGTACAGTGATTGAAGGAAGAAAATTGGCAATCGAACGAGACATAGTGTTTTTTTTTTCGTTCAGATTAGGTCATGGTCATCTGTCTGCTGAGGCAGTTGACTACAGTTTATGTTTACGCAATAGCAGGCGAAAAGGTACTTATGCGTCAATTAAGTAGTGCACCAAATATCTAAAACTAGTTTACTTAATAGTCGCATACGACATAGAAAATTCCTGGTTATTTTCACTTTTGAAATTACTTAAAATCTCGAAGAGAAGATTAAATAACGTAATCTTGAACGAATTTTTGTTATTTTACTTTAAGGGCGTTTTTAAGGACATATAAGTATATGAATTTCATGAATACTACTCTATATATTAAACTTACTACACTGTGCTCATTTTGTATTATTTTTTCATTTATTTGAGTGATAATCATGTTGGAATGACATGTGTGAACTTTAGAATAGTTTAAGTTAATTTCCGTAATCTTAACTTTCTTTTTCATTGTATTTTAATAGCTGAATGATTAATAATTCTTCTACTTGGTTTTCATGGTATTAAATTCGTGAAAGGCCTATCAGTGAGACTTGAAATATAAGTGGTTGTCATTGCAACATGGTTATTGCACAAGACCCACCTGTATCACATACCTGCGGTAGGCGGAAAAACCAGCATTGATCATATTTTGAAAAATTTGCAGGGAGATCATAAAAATATTATAAATCAATCTTAGGTTACATTACAGATTACTTGAACTTACTTATTATACATAATAAATACTCATAATAATTTTTTATCATACTCAAGAATTAAATAGTTAGTCGTATTTGTAAATGGATAAATACAGATTCCATAATTAAAAATAATGAATAAGTGTAACCGTTTTGTTAATTAATATTTAATCCATTTAAATTATTTGTGTTACTAAAATTGTACAGGCAAAATAAATTTATAGATTAAAAAGTAATGAACAGATTTTCAGTTTTATTAAGGGTGTTGGATCTATGTTCTTACCTTAAAATTCAATGTTGAGATTAAGACATGAATCCAGTACCCTTAATTTAAAAAAAAAATGAAAAGTAAAACATTTCTCATCTGTTGGTTATCTAATATAAACAAGATTTCTTGTACGTCCATATCTGTTGCGATTAATAATGATAAGAAAATGTCGAATAACTGAGGCTAATCGTGTCCGACAAAAATAAGAAAAATATGTTTCAAAAACTAATTATTGTTGCAGGACCAATGTAGTTATGAATTACACGGACACAGAAGCAAAAGTCCGAGAAGCTACAAACGATGACGCGTGGGGTCCAACAGGTAAAATTCTACAGCTAAATTAAAAATAACTAATTTTATCATATACATTTTTAAAAAGGCTATTTTATTTAAGAAAACATTAACATATTTTTTAGGGGCTATGATGCAAGAACTAGCTCAGGCCACATTTACATATGAGCAATTTCCTGAGGTAATGTCCATGCTTTGGAAAAGAATGCTACAGGAAAATAAACGTAATTGGCGCCGAACATACAAGGTAGCGTCCTGTAATCATAATCAAACCAGTTTATACATTTTGTTTTACTTTTTACAGAGAAATTCAAGATGATAATTATTTCTTTTTTCAGGCATTGCTTCTCTTGAATTATTTGGTTCGGAATGGTTCTGAACGTGTTGTTACATCTTCACGCGAGCATATTTATGATCTAAAGTCCCTTGAAAATTATACATATATTGACGAATTTGGCAAAGATCAGGGTATAAATATCAGGCATAAAGTAAAGGAGTTGATCGACTTTATTCAAGATGACGATAAGTTGCGAGATGAAAGAAAAAAAGCGAAAAAGAATAAAGATAAATACGTCGGTATGTCTAGTGAAGCGATGGGAATGAGATGGTCGGATACTCCGAAATGGAACAAACCGAATCAGGACAGTTACAACGATTGGGACAGAGAGGGAAGAGGGAAGGGTTTCGAAGATGGAAATAACAGGTTTAAATTATTTATTTTTTTTACAAAAAAATATTATAAGGGTATATTTTTTATGCTATTTGTAATACTAATTTTATTTCAGTGACGATGGCGAAAGAGAAGATTCAGACAACGACATTCGCTCGAGTCCAAAAAGAAGTGGAAAAGAGTATAGAGATACTATGGAAACTATTGATAGGATTGGAAAAATTCAACCCTCTTTTCCTCCGTCAAGTGGATCACCAGCGAGAGGATCAAGGCCTCTGAAAAAAGTCGACTTGGGAGCAGCAGCAAACTTCGGAAAAGAACATTCAAATGTGAATAATATTTTTGGTCGTTTTTATTTGTTTACGTTTTCGAAAAATCATGAAACTAAAATATTTTTAATTTTAGATAAGTTCCCCACCGCAAGGAAATTTGATGACGTCACCCGTAAAGCAGCAGAAAAGCACAAATAATATTTTAAACGAATTATTTGAATCGAATAACGAGAATATAACTTCAAACATTGATAACGACGATGATGATTTTAACCCTCGAGCCAACTCGTATTCGTCGCTGCCAACACAAAAAGTGAATACTCCGGATTTTGGCGATTTCACAAGTGCTTTTGGAGGTTCGACAAACAAGTCGAAAGATGGCGATGAATTTGCTGATTTTACGTCTGCTTTCAATTCCGAATTGACGATAACAAGTCCAATTTCCCCACCTCAACCACAACAACCAAACATTGTACCGGGTATTACCAACCTCGGTCAACCAATCGCGGATAATTTAAGCGGTACAATTCTTTCTGGTTCTCAGTCAAACATTCCACCATTTGGAAACATAGGCAGTGGAAATCTCCCAGCGCAAAATGCGGCGTTGATGGGAAATAATATCTTTAATTCTTTGCAACCACAAGGTATCCAGTCGTTGAACAGTAGCAATAATAATACAGGTAAAATACTGTTATTGTGAAACTATATATATTTTTTAATGGAAATGATTATACTGATTATTATTAATTGATTTTTTTTAACAGCTTCCAATACGGATCTTCTAACAGATCTTGGTGGATTCAATGCTCCAGCCATGTTATCTCCAATGGGACAAGCTAACAATGTCAATAACGCAAATATTTTTAATTCCATGAGTTCTACGCCTTCTTTAATCACCGACTCCATAGGTAAGCATAGTTCTATCATACAAAATAAATTTTTCTAGAAAAAAAAAATGCTTTAAATTTTGATTTACGAAAAATGCCTGAGTATGAAAAGACTTTGAGAATCTTTTAAAAACTAACATACAGATATTTTCGCGTTTCGCGATATCGATGAAAAGCATGCGTTTTCCTTATGAAAAAAGTTATTTGTACGTCTTTCTCAACGTTGAAACATAATGCCGCCAAGTTAGAATTTCCTTACAGCCTCAAGACCGGACGAAACATTGAACACAGAAGAGTACTCAAAACACTCTGCTGATTTACTTTTGGATTTTCTGCAATCTGCTGGGACTATTAAGACACAAAGGGATCTTATTACGTTGAAAACATTACTTCAAAAATATATATATTTTTTCCCCGGAAGTCTAACACCACAAAAATACCTTGATTTAGACCAGGATTCAGAAGTAGACACTCTTCTCTACGGAAAAATACTAGATAAAGTCATCGAAATTTTCGACCATAACTGGCCTCTATCGAACCGCTCTTTAGATTCCTGGATAAAGAAACTATTTGTTGTCGAAGGATGCACAACTCAAATGTTTAATGAATCAATTTTGAGTTTGACCAGCGCCTTAAAGGAAACAGAAACAGAATCAAAGATTTTGTGCATTTCTTTTATTCTAGATGAATTGCTAAAAAGTGATGCCTTATTTTCAGTGATCATAGATTCGTGTAAAATTTGCAAACATATAGAAGTCAAAGCCAGCCAAATGGAAAGGGAAAATAAAGAAAAAGCTTGGGAAGATATTGTACAGATTCTAGTTTCTCTACCCAATAGAGTAGCCAATAAAGCAAAGAAGAAAACACCAGATTCCTTTTTACCAAAAATGTATGCAAAGATTCTAACTTTTCATATAACTCGATCAATATCATTTCTAAATGATGGCTTGCAGTTTGGAGTAATGCCTAACGTGAAGATACTTTCTTTACTATTAAGTAAAATATTTTTGTTGATAGATTCATGTCACCTTGTTCCCTTGATTGACATTTTTTCAGAATGGTGTTTAGAAAATAAGAATGATATAAAGTCTTTTACACAAATGATACTAGCTGAAATGGATAGGCGAAGTATCGAAACCATAGCCGTTTTAATTTTGAAGTACTGCAGTTCAAATTTCGGCGTACACGACATATTAGGAAATTTAGCAACTAAGCAAACCTGGAAATATGTCCTAACTACAAAAGTGCCTTTAATGTCATGGCATGATGATGATAATTTAATGCAAAATCTGATTTCGTATGTTAGCTCCTTTCATAGCGAGCGTATCTTGATTGAACTGCTACTGAAACTACTCGACATCTGGGGTGATAATAGTGTTCTGAGCCGCACTTCCTTTGAACAGCATCTCTACTTAACTAAACTAATAATTTTGTCAATTAGATCTTTAAAAGATCGTTTGACTGTTTCTGAGAAAGCCACGATTAAAAAATTAGTTTCTACTGGAATTCCTGCGCACCTGCATTCCAGAGATATGTTGAATGTTGGGATCGGTATGATTACTGGTGAGATTATTACCGAAATTGTAAGCAATGATGGATCTCCTAAGCTTCAATTCGAGTATGACACTCTACCAGAAAATGTTAAACTTTTGGTCCAAGATATCAGACAACTGGACATTTTCCAAAAGAAATCTAAAACTCGGGACAAATGTGATTTATTGCATGGAAATATAGAGTTTACTTCTACAGGTGCAAGAAAAATTTATGATCTGGGTGTTGAGTGCAAGATTATTGACAAGATTATTGACTCTTCCGAAAAACCTGAAGTTTATCCATCTAATAAATCTACACTTACATCCAATATGCAGTTGGATCCAAAGGAAATTAATGAACTAAAAGCGGAAGATATTGAAGAGGAATTGGACAGCGATGATGACTTAGTTCCGTATGATATGTCTAACGACATAAAACTATCGGAAATATCGAGACCCGCCTATCTGCGTGACTTGCGAGACAACCTAGTGAACACCGAGTCAAATCAAAACCCGGAAATATTCTCAGAGAGTTTGAAAGTTGCAGAGGAACTTATTTTGTCGCAACTTCCAGGAGATGATGCATCTTTCGGTGTGGAGCTTTTGGAAATTTTCGTGTCCCTTACGGAAATTTGTCACACTGATGACTTCGAACTTTTAACATTTAGAGCTTGTGTGGCAATTGTAACTATTTTTCCGAAAGAATGTGCTAAGTACTTGTGTCGCGAATTCTACAGCAAACCATCTGACCATGCTCTAAGCAAGCGCGTCTTTTTCTTAGATATTTTATCAGAATCTGCCAGGAGACTTTCAAGATTCGAACTTCCTCCGGAATCAATGGAAATCAAAATTCCGAAAAAATTAAAAAGTTCCTCGAAACCTGTGTCATTGTATATAAACACGGAAGAAAGAAAAAAATATGAAACACTATTTGACGATGATTTTGAAGCGCCGAAAAGTACTAAGAGTGTTGATTGGGAAACAATAGTTCAAAAGAGAATTTACTCAAAAACTAAACGTTTCGCACACGAGACAAAGATGCCAAAGACAACGATGAATAAATTTTCGAATTTCTCAACGTATTTCTTTTACCCTTTGCTTTATGGATTTGGTCGGCAAGGAAGCTACGTCTATAGTGTCCCAAAAGAACTTACGGATGAAGATAGCTTTTTATTAGTTAGTTTCCTGAAAACATTGGCAACGATTATGGTTGCAGCTCAAAATTGTCCTTCTAGTATGAAAATGGGAAAAGAAGTTCTTGAGTTAGTTTGGATATTGAGGTACCACAAGGAAGCGAAAGTTAGATTAGGCGCGATAGAAAATATAGCTGCGGTAATCAGTACAGTTTCGGAAGAACAATTACTTAATGAGTTATTTGAACCTTTATTAGAAATTCGATTGTGGCTTGTAGATGTGACACAGAGAGTAGTGGGAGGAGAGCCTGATCATAATTGTAAGATGTTAGGAATACAAGTACTTTATCTGATCGAATCTTTCTTAAAGTGAACAACGTTACTTTGATACTTGTATCGTTTTAAACTTGTTTATATTTTCAGCAGAATAGTTACAGAAGCTTAGGATAAAAAACGCCTTTATAAACGTAATTACATTCTCAAGTTAAGTGATAATTTGTGCAGCGATATTTGTAAATTATTCAAATGTATCCTATCATAAAAAAGAGATTGCGATTGGTTGGATATGTATTCGCCGTCTGTATTTTAGAATCGAGATAGAACTGCCAACTGTGGATTGAACGATTTTTGAAGAAATTTGACAAAATTTCAAGTTATTTTAAGAAATTTCAAAATAATTCAAAAGAGTTTTAAAAATTTCAAGTAATTTAAAAACATTCATTTCGAGATTTCCAGTTTATAGAAGCAGTTTTTATAACATAATTGTTTTTGAGATTAAAATCAAATTATTGAAGATTAAGATATATTAACATAAGATTTTTAATAATTATGATAAGCATAGATTATTGGTAAAGGCACACGCATGACATTCTAGTGAAAATAAACTCGTATTTATGTATTCCAAGCTTCAATCATTTTTCTAACCATCTGTAAATACAATTGATTCATCATCCTGAAATGGAGCTTGTAGAATAAGCGAATTTTTAGTTATACAACAATATCCTACTTAGGTTCTATTGGATTATCTCCGGCAACAAATGTTCTAACGCCGATATCGAGCAAAGCCAAAACTCAACCAGTGAGTTTACCAGCTACACAAGTCGGTTCAACATGGGCTGGTGCAGGATTAAATATAGACCTTGACAATATAATGGGAGGAAAATCAAACAAAGGAGGTCCAGCGCCGACGATGAACCAATTGGCTACGAACAGTCCACAACATCATGTTAAACCCATGGGTAAGATTAAAATTCATTTTATTTATCTCAAAGCTTGTAGTATATTCAAAATCAGATGCTTAATTTTGCTCTAAATTTGTATAGCAACTCCGACGATTGGTTATACCTCTCCTACAACTCAACATCCTCAATCACCAAACGCAGCATTCTTTCCTGCATTTCAATGAGCCACGGTTGATATGAAAATCCTTAGCTCGATAATCATCTGGTAGATATTATAATTGAGGGTCTTAAAACCAAAGGCTAACTAGTTTTTTTTCTTCGCTGATCGAGTCCACTAATCGAAACATGTTTATAATATATCATAGAATAGGTATGCCATTTGAATAATTTTCCTGAATACTTTTGATCTAGTAAATTAATTTCCAGAATGCATTCATTTTGCCAGTAAAAAGCAGAACAAGTATCGCTCTGATGCATTTATATAAAAACAGCAAATGCATTTACATATTTTGTTTTTTGAAATAAGATAGTCTTTGGTTTTTACACCTTAATATGAAGATTAGACTTATAGAAAATGCTTGCTATAGTCGATTCATCCTTTTAATTTTTCTATGAAAAGCCAATTTTGTTCACATGACCTGAAATTATATTTTCGATTAGATGTACTGTAAAATAAATTTAAATATCTTTTTTTTTTGTAACAATCTTAATTTTTCTACTTTTTTAGTTTTTTATACTTTTTTCTCTTTTTTAAAAATAAATTTTAATTTTTTTACCTATGTTGAAATTTGAGTGAAGGCTATAGCAAGTGATCAGTAGTTAGGTTCAAAATTTATACTAATATCGAATTATCTGTTTGCAAAGCAAACGCGCATCACGTTGTTACATTTTCATCTTTAGGAATACTAAGGCAGCTATGTAAATCGACCTTAAGAAAAATCAATTATATCTACGTGTAATTTGAGATATCGTGATGTTATGAAATAATAAAAATAATGTACAGTGAATTATTAAGAGAACCAACCGGCAGAGTGTCTCCAATTTTATATATAATGTAAAAATGACTTTTTGAATGATGATAATATTGTAAAGAAAATATATTGGATGTGTTGTATTTGTACGAAATATTTTACTATACTCTTAAGCACACAGAACGGTGTAGGTTTATCTCGAAACTCGAGAGTCGTTATAATCGAGAAATAAACTTTGAGAAAAACAAAAGTTTGTCTTTAATTGTACAAACTTTCCAACCGTATGTTTTTTTAAAATGGAAAATGAGTTTGCAAACTGAATTAAAAGAACTGTTAGACGAGATGTAGATTTTATTGGATGCGAAAAAAAGATGTGCTTCCCCGACACATTTTCCTTGCATTGAAAATGCGTAATTCTATTTGTATAGAAAATTCCATGATACTTGTGTAATACTTTAGTGTTTCGTGAGAATGGAGATTTTAGGGTATCTAAAAAACGTTATTAAATTACATGAAAAGTAGAACAATAGAGCATAGGTGCGAGTGAAGTTTTTAAAGATAGCGGATTTCAGCTGTTTGAATGAAAGCAACTCACAATGTCGTAATTAATAATAAGTTGTCAAATGACTTAGAATCTGTGTGCCCGCATAAGTATAGACACAAGTAAACCTTGATTTTTTTTTCACTCTTATCTTCAAATTCAATGTTAAACAGATTTCAATCTTCGAGAATACAATTTCTGATATCCAGACACTAACAGCTAGATTGCCAAGTGGATAAGTTTTACTTGTAAGTTAGTCTTATAATGCGTATTACTTCTCTATTTTCAAATATATTTGCACAATGTACTTTGCAATTAATAGAAACCATGTAAAATACGCTGTCATTTAGTGGCCGCATTATGACGAAAATTATCCAACTTAGTGATAGATTTCAAAATTAAATTTCCCATTTTACTTAACAATTATAAGAAATAAGTATCTTTTCGTTATGTAGATGTATTTTTTTAAATAGAAATATGCCTAATAGAGCAAAAATAAAGAATGTAAAAATTACAGACTTTCTTGGCTCTATATCCATAATACTATTTAAAAAATGAGTAGCTATAAAGAGCAAAAAATATTTAATTATAATAGTTATCAAGTAAAATGAAGAAATCAAATTTTGAAGCGTGAGAATTTTGATCCAACACCCTTAAGCTCAAATTTGTAAAAAAAAATCTTGAAACTTTTTCGAGAAAACAAAGAGAGGAATAAAAAAAATGTTACAGTTTCAATAATTTCTTATAAATTTGAGCCTAATTAAGTTGTACCGTTAATAGAACTTTAATTTTTGGAATTCAAAGATTAGGATATAAGAAATTCCAATAAGTAACGTCCCGATTTTGCACTGCGATGTTTTCAGACTTTGTGGATACATTCCACACAATTGTTTGCGTTTGTTAATATTATATAGATGTTATATGTACGCGAGAAAGTAATCTACCAAAAGATATTACAGAATAAGCAGCAACGCGGGAATTTTAGCAATATTTCACTTGAGAGTATCTCAATCCAAATGTTAGAACTATTTAAAAGTGTATAATATTAATATTAAAATCGAAACGACACCTTGGCCTTGATATATATTAATGTAACACATGCTCAATATCACGAAGGCATCACTTTATACAAAGTTAGACAATTCGTTACAGTCTTACTTTTTCTTACAATTGTATAACTTTCTGAGACTGAATGTGAAGAAATTACTTCAATACCTTACGTTCGAACCTGCATTTAAAACAGGGTAAGGTGTTCAAAGGATACATTTTTATCTTATCAGTCTTTTAAAAATGTATTCTCCGGAACGCAGAAGCAGGATTTTATCTCGAAAATTTCAAGTATAGGTAAATTAATGATTAATGCGACTGAGGATACCGAAATCTTGAAAATGTTCAGGAAGATTCGTTTTTAAGTGGAATCTATTTGTCTTTTTTGGCGAAATACAATAAAATTAAGAAATATTTTGTAAACTATTGAAAGATTTGCTAGTATTAAATTCAAATCTCGTTTACTTGTTTCTTTTATCAGCACTAGTTATTGCGATTTACCCTGATATGGCGATCATTCAGAATTAAAAATTATGCGTCAGTATTTCTAGTATTATTTTATGATTTAATTTGCTTCGAAAATTGTAAAATGGAATCTGACACCTTTAAGGGTGACGAAACTAAGTTTAAATCTCTTAATCGATTTCCTAATTTTATTCAACAAATTTTATAATTAGATATTTTTTCGTTTTGTAGATAAACTGCTAGTTTAAAAGAGGAAAGCGTTACGGAGCGAAAAAATATTTAATTATAATATTTCTTCGAGTTAACGAGGAAATCAATTTTTGAAGATAGAACTTGGATCCAATACCTTTAAGAAATGCATGCGGTACTTACGTTTGTTTTCCGAAAGGTAAATGTTACTACGGTGCACAGATTGGATAAAAATTAATTATAAAGTGCGAGATGAAGACTTTGATACAATGAAACAAATTTCTTTCACACGAGATGAAATTACGAATTCATGTGCGAGTAGAGGTTTCTTTGAGCTATTGTGATCTTTTAAATAAAACTTTCCAATGTACGCAAACGATTAGATAAACTGTATTCGAAAACACATAGAATAATAGTAACGAATACATTAATAATTAATTGTACACATTCATAGTCGTTAATTGTGAAAATTAATACAGCTTATTAATTTTTGCGTAGTGTAAGCGATGGACTTTATTATTAATTTACTTATTTAAAACTATGTTGCAGTATATTATCTTTATTAAATGATCATTGGTGCTGGTTACAATATAATTATTGGCTTTTAAATCCTTTCTTATTCTTGATTTCTTTTTAAAAATATTTTTGCAAAATTTTGAAGACACGACTTAATATAATGTTCACATGGATTCATAAGAATTAATTAAAACCAAAATATTTTTGTAATAATTTTTTTAATCCTTTTTTAATAATACATTCTGTAGATATATATTCGAATGTACTGATTGTGAGATATAATACAAAATATTCAAATAGTTTTTCACTGGAAAAAATAGTTGTGGAAAAAATGTAGTGTTCTTTTTGCATAGTATAAAATGATATCCTCGAATGATAAATGTTGTCAGATGTTTTATCTAAGAGTAACTGAATGGACACAAAGATTGGAGATTAATTTTACAATGCGTAGGTGCACAGACTATTTACAATATGTAGAAGTTATATAAAACATTAATCAAACACTTTTTGCTCAATCTAAATAATTGCAGTTTCCATCTTGATCTAACTACGCTCTAAACAAATTATTTCTCAAACTGTTAAATTTTGTCATCCTGTTTTCAAAAATAATATACCCCTTTCTTCTTATGCAATACGTAAGAAAACAATAAAAACCTTGTGTAATTAAACTGTAGTATTGTGTAATGATAAATCATTGCCATCGGCTTCACCAATACTTTTAGATTTCTTCTTCTTTTTCTTTTTCTTCGGAGCTTCTTCTACTGCCTCTTCTTCGTTTACTGCCTCTTCCGAAACACCATTTGAATTTCCATTCTGTACTTCCTCCTCCCTCTTTCTCTTCTTGTCCTTCTTCTTTTTCTTTTTCGGCGACTCATCTTCAGCAACAGCCACTATTTTCGACGCTTCCTCAATTGCTTCTTGCATAACATCTATGTTTTTCTTCGGAACATCGCCAGTTTCATAAAACTTCAATCTGTCCTCTACTTGCTGGCGTAGTTTTTCACCAAAAACGCTAGACGGCGTGTCCGTAAAACAATCAATTCTGGATGCGATGGAACATTTATTAGCGAGGTACCTAGAAATCCTGCCCTTATTTTTCGTGCCGGCGCGACCTATAAACGTCGAGTGGAATAACAATCCATATTTAGGAGTATTTCCTTTCGTTTTTAAAGCTCGGAAGAGTGCTTTCTCTGCTCCCAAAATTTGAACCGTGGATGCGGGGTATTTAGCCAAATTAGTCAAAGATCCAGCGTGAGCAATTAATCTCGCACCTACTTGATCACCAATCAATGAAGCCAAATTAGGGGCTACGCCAGACATTTTAGATCGCAGATATTCAGCCAGTTCTTTTCTGTAATCAGCAAGTGCGATAACTCGTCCGGCGAACATGTCTATATTCAGTAAATCAATGGGACTGATATCCATTCCCATTGACGACTTTGAAGCGTCGATGATCGCTTGGGCTTTTGCGCTATCCATTACAATCTCTTCTAGGGCTTCCAGTTTCTCCTGATTTAACTCTTTTCGATTCTTAATCAGTTGTGCTACTTTGGCGAACATGTAATTCTCTGGCACGATTTTTACAAGCTCTGGGAAATGATAACTGTACCATTCTCTGAAAACGAAAATTAAAAATTAGGTGTGTTCTCAAAAACATGTTTCTAATATTTATTAATTCGAAACTTACCTTATACGCATGCTGAATGTATTTACATCTTTATCCAATTGATCAAGCAAAGCAATACTTTGGATAATCATGTTGTCTACTCGGTTTACATTAAACTTTACTTTGGCTCTTGAATAACTGTGACCAAGACCAAGTTGAGCAATTCCAGAGCTTTTTGCAGTGAATCCCTTCACAAGTTTCGGGAAATGAAATCTTATCCCTCTAATGATCTCAGGTATTGCTCCTGTGTAATCACATTTTATACCAAGAGCTTCGGTAATACTCGCTCCAAGTTTCGCATCAGCAACTCCGAGGATTATTTTTTCCTTTTTCCCAGCTTTCGGAATACATGAGTCTAAAAAGAGCTTCAGATCTTCTGGAACTATGCCTTCCGATATACTGTTTACGTTCTCTAAAGCAGTCAGTGCTGTTTTAAACGGTGAGAACCCAACCAATTGTACCACTTGAGCAAATCGGGATAAATCAGTTACTGATGCCTCTACTTGGGGAAGAAGCATTCCCACTTCCTCAAATTGTTTGATGAAAAAGACTGCGTAGCCTGCGGCATGCTCAAATAACACATAGAGCTTCGACTGAAATTAGAAAGAGACATTTTTTAAATTCTATTGAAGTATTTGAAGTTATAATTTATTTCAATACAATATGAATTTGGTTGCGGAAAAAAATCTGTAAATTTACTACGCTCAAATGAAAGGAATGGATGAAAGCATGAAAGCGATCAAAGCTTTCAGATAACCTAAGAATTGTCTAAGGATTGTTCGTGATTATAATTTATATCTTGTTTGCACATTTGCTTCTGACAACATATTTGAATAAATCTTTAAATACTTTTTATACGTACTCTGGTTTTAACATTGTTGATCTATATATTATTCGAAATATTTTGAGGTTATGGATAAAATGCTTCAAAATAAATTGATAACAAACACTTGATAAAAAACACGATTAGGCAAGCAAGTTGCAAAACGTTAATTGAATTTTTAAATATTTATCAATAATATTTGAATTACCGAGAAAAAATGCAAATAAAAAAGAACTTTATAGGTTATACACGTTATACAAAAACGTGCGCGTCTGTTTATACCTGTCATCACATAGAATAAGGAGCAAAAACAATTATATTATGTAAAAACTTAGTTAAATTAGTTCGGAAAAAATTAAAGAATAACGTACCATTTCTTAGCCGGTTCTTAATACCACAATTTCGTATTTATTTAAACAATTCCGTGATGCTTAATACATATTCACACGTAGAAGCAGCACGCCTGGACTCACCACACTTACATGTGCACCGGAAATGATGTGTGTAAACTCCAAACCAAAGCAGTGCTCCAAAGTTGGCTCCCTGCGCGCGCAGCGTGTGTTGGAGAAATTTTGCCATTGGCTGTAATGTAGCGCGCGATTCAAAATCGAATTAAATCAATTCGATTGATTGTTAATAATATTATATCATTAATATATAATAATATAATAATATAATATAATATAATATAATATA